>JAMWET010000195.1:0-128215 GCA_024036415.1 Prochilodus magdalenae
GGTTCCATGGTCGCCACTGTTGTTTCTGCATTTGGTGTAGTCAGGGAAGGACTGAAAGTTGTGGATTCTGAACCATCTGTGGTGTCAGGGAGCGTCACTGGGCATAGTAAATTTTGATAGCACTGTTGTGGTTTCCAAGATTATTGCTGTCGTCACAGAATCTGGTGTTGTTGTTTCCAAGCCAGCTGTTGTTGTACCTTCTTCTGTACTGTGCTGTGCTGCTGTGGTTCCTGTATCCTGTGTGGTTGTTTCCACAATCATTGCTGTCGTCTCTCCACCTGATGTAGTCGCCGGAGGACTGAATGTTGTTGCTACTGTTGTAGTGGCATAATCGCTGGAAGTCGTAATTACTTCTTGAGTAGTTGTTTCAAAATCTGCTGCTGTTGTGCTTTGATCTGGTGTTGTTTCTAAGACAGCTTGTGTTGTGCTTACATCATGCGTTGTTGGTTCCATGGTAACCACTGTTGTTTCTGCATTTGGTGTAGTCAGGGAAGGACTGAAAGTTGTGGATTCTGAGCTATCTGTTGTGGGAGCGTCACTGGGCATAGTACTTGATAGCACTGTTGTGGTTTCCAAGATTATTGCTGACGTCACAGAATCTGGTGTTGTTGTTTCCAAGCCAGCTGTTGTTGTACCTTCTTCTGTACTGTGCTGTGCTGCTGTGGTTCCTGTATCCTGTGTGGTTGTTTCCACAATCACTGCTGTCGTCTCTCCACCTGATGTAGTCGCCGGAGGACTGAATGTTGTTGCTACTGTTGTAGTGGTGTAATCGCTGGAAGTCGTAATTACTTCTTGAGTAGTAGTTTCAAAATCTGCTGCTGTTGTGCTATGATCTGGTGTTGTTTCTAAGACAGCTTGTGTTGTGCTTGCATCATGCGTTGTTGGTTCCATGGTAGCCACTGTTGTTTCTGCATTTGGTGTAGTCAGGGAAGGACTGAAAGTTGTTGATTCTGAACCATCTGTGGTGGGAGCGTCACTGGGCATAGTACTTGAAAGCACTGTTGTGGTTTCCAAGATTATTGCTGTCGTCACAGAATCTGGTGTTGTTGTTTCCAAGCCAGCTGTTGTTGTACCTTCTTCTGTACTGTTTCTATGAGAGCTGCTGTGGTTCCTGTATCCTGTGTGGTTGTTTCCTCAATCACTGCTGTCGTCTCTCCACCTGATGTAGTCGCCGGAGGACTGAATGTTGTTGCTACTGTTGTAGTGGCGTAATCGCTGGAAGTCGTAATTACTTCTTGAGTAGTTGTTTCAAAATCAGCTGCTGTTGTGCTTTGATCTGGTGTTGTTTCTAAGACAGCTTGTGTTGTGCTTACATCATGCGTTGTTGGTTCGATGGTCCCCACTGTTGTTTCTGCATTTGGTGTAGTCAGGTAAGGACTGAAAGTTGTTGATTCTGAGCCATCTGTTGTGGGAGCGTCACTAGGCATAGTACTTGAAAGCACTGTTGTGGTTTCCAAGATTATTGCTGTCGTCACAGAATCTGGTGTTGTTGTTTCCAAGCCAGCTGTTGTTGTACCTTCTTCTGTACTGTGCTGTGCTGTTGTGGTTTCTGTATCTTGTGTGGTTGTTTCCACAATCAATGCTGTCGTCTCTCCACCTGATGTAGTCGCCGGAGGACTGAATGTTGTTGCTACTGTTGTAGTGGCGTAATCGCTGGAAGTCGTAATTACTTCTTGAGTTGTTGTTTCAAAATCAGCTGCTGTTGTGCTTTGATCTGGTGTTGTTTCTAAGACAGCTTCTGTTGTGCTTACATCATGCGTTGTTGGTTCCATGGTAGCCACTGTTGTTTCTGCATTTGGTGTAGTCAGGGAAGGACTGAAAGTTGTTGATTCTGAGCCATCTGTTGTGGGAGCGTCACTGGGCATAGTACTTGAAAGCACTGTTGTGGTTTCCAAGATTATTGCTGTCGTCACAGAATCTGGTGTTGTTGTTTCCAAGCCAGCTGTTGTTGTACCTTCTGCTGCTGTGGTTGTTATGTGGTGAGCTGCTGTGGTTCCTGTATCCTGTGTGGTTGTTTCCACAATCATTGCTGTCGTCTCTCCACCTGATGTAGTCGCCGGAGGACTGAATGTTGTTGCTACTGTTGTAGTGGCGTAATCGCTGGAAGTCGTAATTACTTCTTGAGTAGTTGTTTCAAAATCTGCTGCTGTTGTGCTTTGATCTGGTGTTGTTTCTAAGACAGCTTCTGTTGTGCTTGCATCATGTGTTGTTGGTTCCATGGTAGCCACTGTTGTTTCTGCATTTGGTGTAGTCAGGGAAGGACTGAAAGTTGTTGATTCTGAGCCATCTGTTGTGGGAGCGTCACTGGGCATAGTACTTGAAAGCACTGTTGTGGTTTCCAAGATTATTGCTGTTGTCACAGAATCTGGTGTTGTTGTTTCCAAGCCAGCTGTTGTTGTACCTTCTTCTGCTGCGGTTGTTTCTATGAGAGCTGCTGTGGTTCCTGTATCCTGTGTGGTTGTTTCCACAATCACTGCTGTCGTCTCTCCACCTGATGTAGTCACTGGAGGACTGAATGTTGTTGCTACTGTTGTAGTGGTGTAATCGCTGGAAGTCGTAATTACTTCTTGAGTAGTAGTTTCAAAATCTGCTGCTGTTGTGCTTTGATCTGGTGTTGTTTCTAAGACAGCTTGTGTTGTGCTTGCATCATGCGTTGTTGGTTCGATGGTCCCCACTGTTGTTTCTGCATTTGGTGTAGTCAGGGAAGGACTGAAAGTTGTTGATTCTGAGCCATCTGTTGTGGGAGCGTCACTGGGCATAGTACTTGAAAGCACTGTTGTGGTTTCCAAGATTATTGCTGTCGTCACAGAATCTGGTGTTGTTGTTTCCAAGCCAGCTGTTGTTGTACCTTCTTCTGTACTGTGCTGTGCTGCTGTGGTTCCTGTATCCTGTGTGGTTGTTTCCACAATCATTGCTGTCGTCTCTCCACCTGATGTAGTCGCCGGAGGACTGAATGTTGTTGCTACTGTTGTAGTGGCATAATCGCTGGAAGTCGTAATTACTTCTTGAGTAGTAGTTTCAAAATCTGCTGCTGTTGTGCTATGATCTGGTGTTGTTTCTAAGACAGCTTGTGTTGTGCTTGCATCATGCGTTGTTGGTTCGATGGTCCCCACTGTTGTTTCTGCATTTGGTGTAGTCAGGGAAGGACTGAAAGTTGTTGATTCTGAACCATCTGTTGTGGGAGCGTCACTGGGCATAGTACTTGAAAGCACTGTTGTGGTTTCCAAGATTATTGCTGTCGTCACAGAATCTGGTGTTGTTGTTTCCAAGCCAGCTGTTGTTGTACCTTCTTCTGCTGTGGTTGTTTCTATGAGAGCTGCTGTGGTTCCTGTATCCTGTGTGGTTGTCTCCACAATCAATGCTGTCGTCTCTCCACCTGATGTAGTCGCCGGAGGACTGAATGTTGTTGCTACTGTTGTAGTGGCGTAATCGCTGGAAGTCGTAATTACTTCTTGAGTAGTTGTTTCAAAATCTGCTGCTGTTGTGCTTTGATCTGGTGTTGTTTCTAAGACAGCTTCTGTTGTGCTTACATCATGTGTTGTTGGTTCCATGGTCGCCACTGTTGTTTCTGCATTTGGTGTAGTCAATGAAGGACTGAAAGTTGTTGATTCTGAGCCATCTGTTGTGGGAGCGTCACTGGGCATAGTACTTGAAAGCACTGTTGTGGTTTCCAAGATTATTGCTGTCGTCACAGAATCTGGTGTTGTTGTTTCCAAGCCAGCTGTTGTTGTACCTTCTGCTGCTGTGGTTGTTTCTATGAGAGCTGCTGTGGTTCCTGTATCCTGTGTGGTTGTTTCCACAATCATTGCTGTCGTCTCTCCACCTGATGTAGTCGCCGGAGGACTGAATGTTGTTGCTACTGTTGTAGTGGCATAATCACTGGAAGTTGTAATTACTTCTTGAGTAGTAGTTTCAAAATCTGCTGCTGTTGTGCTTTGATCTGGTGTTGTTTCTAAGACAACTTCTGTTGTGCTCGCATCATGTGTTGTTGGTTCCATGGTCGCCACTGTTGTTTCTGCATTTGGTGTAGTCAGGGAAGGACTGAAAGTTGTGGATTCTGAACCATCTGTGGTGGGAGCGTCACTGGGCATAGTACTTGATAGCACTGTTGTGGTTTCCAAGATTATTGCTGTCGTCACAGAATCTGGTGTTGTTGTTTCCAAGCCAGCTGTTGTTGTACCTTCTTCTGTACTGTGCTGTGCTGCTGTGGTTCCTGTATCCTGTGTGGTTGTTTCCACAATCATTGCTGTCGTCTCTCCACCTGATGTAGTCGCCGGAGGACTGAATGTTGTTGCTACTGTTGTAGTGGCATAATCGCTGGAAGTCGTAATTACTTCTTGAGTAGTTGTTTCAAAATCTGCTGCTGTTGTGCTTTGATCTGGTGTTGTTTCTAAGACAGCTTGTGTTGTGCTTACATCATGCGTTGTTGGTTCCATGGTAGCCACTGTTGTTTCTGCATTTGGTGTAGTCAGGGAAGGACTGAAAGTTGTTGATTCTGAGCCATCTGTTGTGGGAGCGTCACTGGGCATAGTACTTGAAAGCACTGTTGTGGTTTCCAAGATTATTGCTGTCGTCACAGAATCTGGTGTTGTTGTTTCCAAGCCAGCTGTTGTTGTACCTTCTTCTGTACTGTGCTGTGCTGCTGTGGTTCCTGTATCCTGTGTGGTTGTTTCCACAATCATTGCTGTCGTCTCTCCACCTGATGTAGTCGCCGGAGGACTGAATGTTGTTGCTACTGTTGTAGTGGCGTAATCGCTGGAAGTCGTAATTACTTCTTGAGTAGTAGTTTCAAAATCTGCTGCTGTTGTGCTTTGATCTGGTGTTGTTTCTAAGACAGCTTGTGTTGTGCTTACATCATGTGTTGTTGGTTCCATGGTAGCCACTGTTGTTTCTGCATTTGGTGTAGTCAGGGAAGGACTGAAAGTTGTTGATTCTGAACCATCTGTTGTGGGAGCGTCACTGGGCATAGTACTTGAAAGCACTGTTGTGGTTTCCAAGATTATTGCTGTCGTCACAGAATCTGGTGTTGTTGTTTCCAAGCCAGCTGTTGTTGTACCTTCTTCTGCTGCGGTTGTTTCTATGAGAGCTGCTGTGGTTCCTGTATCCTGTGTGGTTGTTTCCTCAATCACTGCTGTCGTCTCTCCACCTGATGTAGTCGCCGGAGGACTGAATGTTGTTGCTACTGTTGTAGTGGCGTAATCGCTGGAAGTCGTAATTACTTCTTGAGTAGTAGTTTCAAAATCAGCTGCTGTTGTGCTTTGATCTGGTGTTGTTTCTAAGACAGCTTGTGTTGTGCTTACATCATGCGTTGTTGGTTCCATGGTAGCCACTGTTGTTTCTGCATTTGGTGTAGTCAGGGAAGGACTGAAAGTTGTTGATTCTGAGCCATCTGTTGTGGGAGCGTCACTGGGCATAGTACTTGAAAGCACTGTTGTGGTTTCCAAGATTATTGCTGTCGTCACAGAATCTGGTGTTGTTGTTTCCAAGCCAGCTGTTGTTGTACCTTCTTCTGTACTGTGCTGTGCTGCTGTGGTTCCTGTATCCTGTGTGGTTGTTTCCACAATCATTGCTGTCGTCTCTCCACCTGATGTAGTCGCCGGAGGACTGAATGTTGTTGCTACTGTTGTAGTGGCGTAATCGCTGGAAGTCGTAATTACTTCTTGAGTTGTTGTTTCAAAATCTGCTGCTGTTGTGCTTTGATCTGGTGTTGTTTCTAAGACAGCTTGTGTTGTGCTTGCATCATGCGTTGTTGGTTCGATGGTCCCCACTGTTGTTTCTGCATTTGGTGTAGTCAGGGAAGGACTGAAAGTTGTTGATTCTGAGCCATCTGTTGTGGGAGCGTCACTGGGCATAGTACTTGAAAGCACTGTTGTGGTTTCCAAGATTATTGCTGTCGTCACAGAATCTGGTGTTGTTGTTTCCAAGCCAGCTGTTGTTGTACCTTCTTCTGTACTGTGCTGTGCTGCTGTGGTTCCTGTATCCTGTGTGGTTGTTTCCACAATCATTGCTGTCGTCTCTCCACCTGATGTAGTCGCCGGAGGACTGAATGTTGTTGCTACTGTTGTAGTGGCGTAATCGCTGGAAGTCGTAATTACTTCTTGAGTAGTTGTTTCAAAATCTGCTGCTGTTGTGCTTTGATCTGGTGTTGTTTCTAAGACAGCTTGTGTTGTGCTTGCATCATGTGTTGTTGGTTCCATGGTAGCCACTGTTGTTTCTGCATTTGGTGTAGTCAGGGAAGGACTGAAAGTTGTTGATTCTGAACCATCTGTTGTGGGAGCGTCACTGGGCATAGTACTTGAAAGCACTGTTGTGGTTTCCAAGATTATTGCTGTCGTCACAGAATCTGGTGTTGTTGTTTCCAAGCCAGCTGTTGTTGTACCTTCTTCTGCTGTGGTTGTACTGTGCTGTGCTGCTGTGGTTCCTGTATCCTGTGTGGTTGTTTCCACAATCACTGCTGTCGTCTCTCCACCTGATGTAGTCGCCGGAGGACTGAATGTTGTTGCTACTGTTGTAGTGGCGTAATCGCTGGAAGTCGTAATTACTTCTTGAGTAGTTGTTTCAAAATCAGCTGCTGTTGTGCTTTGATCTGGTGTTGTTTCTAAGACAGCTTCTGTTGTGCTTACATCATGTGTTGTTGGTTCCATGGTAGCCACTGTTGTTTCTGCATTTGGTGTAGTCAGGGAAGGACTGAAAGTTGTTGATTCTGAGCCATCTGTTGTGGGAGCGTCACTGGGCATAGTACTTGAAAGCACTGTTGTGGTTTCCAAGATTATTGCTGTCGTCACAGAATCTGGTGTTGTTGTTTCCAAGCCAGCTGTTGTTGTACCTTCTTCTGCTGTGGTTGTTTCTATGAGAGCTGCTGTGGTTCCTGTATCCTGTGTGGTTGTTTCCACAATCACTGCTGTCGTCTCTCCACCTGATGTAGTCGCCGGAGGACTGAATGTTGTTGCTACTGTTGTAGTGGCGTAATCGCTGGAAGTCGTAATTACTTCTTGAGTAGTAGTTTCAAAATCTGCTGCTGTTGTGCTTTGATCTGGTGTTGTTTCTAAGACAGCTTCTGTTGTGCTCGCATCATGTGTTGTTGGTTCCATGGTCGCCACTGTTGTTTCTGCATTTGGTGTAGTCAGGGAAGGACTGAAAGTTGTTGATTCTGAACCATCTGTTGTGGGAGCGTCACTGGGCATAGTACTTGAAAGCACTGTTGTGGTTTCCAAGATTATTGCTGTCGTCACAGAATCTGGTGTTGTTGTTTCCAAGCCAGCTGTTGTTGTACCTTCTTCTGTACTGTGCTGTGCTGCTGTGGTTCCTGTATCCTGTGTGGTTGTTTCCACAATCATTGCTGTCGTCTCTCCACCTGATGTAGTCGCCGGAGGACTGAATGTTGTTGCTACTGTTGTAGTGGCGTAATCGCTGGAAGTCGTAATTACTTCTTGAGTAGTTGTTTCAAAATCTGCTGCTGTTGTGCTTTGATCTGGTGTTGTTTCTAAGACAGCTTGTGTTGTGCTTACATCATGCGTTGTTGGTTCCATGGTAACCACTGTTGTTTCTGCATTTGGTGTAGTCAGGGAAGGACTGAAAGTTGTGGATTCTGAGCTATCTGTTGTGGGAGCGTCACTGGGCATAGTACTTGAAAGCACTGTTGTGGTTTCCAAGATTATTGCTGTCGTCACAGAATCTGGTGTTGTTGTTTCCAAGCCAGCTGTTGTTGTACCTTCTTCTGTACTGTGCTGTGCTGCTGTGGTTCCTGTATCCTGTGTGGTTGTTTCCACAATCACTGCTGTCGTCTCTCCACCTGATGTAGTCGCCGGAGGACTGAATGTTGTTGCTACTGTTGTAGTGGTGTAATCGCTGGAAGTCGTAATTACTTCTTGAGTAGTAGTTTCAAAATCTGCTGCTGTTGTGCTTTGATCTGGTGTTGTTTCTAAGACAGCTTGTGTTGTGCTTACATCATGTGTTGTTGGTTCCATGGTAGCCACTGTTGTTTCTGCATTTGGTGTAGTCAGGGAAGGACTGAAAGTTGTTGATTCTGAACCATCTGTGGTGGGAGCGTCACTGAGCATAGTACTTGAAAGCACTGTTGTGGTTTCCAAGATTATTGCTGTCGTCACAGAATCTGGTGTTGTTGTTTCCAAGCCAGCTGTTGTTGTACCTTCTTCTGCTGCGGTTGTTTCTATGAGAGCTGCTGTGGTTCCTGTATCCTGTGTGGTTGTTTCCTCAATCACTGCTGTCGTCTCTCCACCTGATGTAGTCACCGGAGGACTGAATGTTGTTGCTACTGTTGTAGTGGCGTAATCGCTGGAAGTCGTAATTACTTCTTGAGTAGTAGTTTCAAAATCTGCTGCTGTTGTGCTTTGATCTGGTGTTGTTTCTAAGACAGCTTGTGTTGTGCTTACATCATGCGTTGTTGGTTCCATGGTAGCCACTGTTGTTTCTGCATTTGGTGTAGTCAGGGAAGGACTGAAAGTTGTTGATTCTGAGCCATCTGTTGTGGGAGCGTCACTGGGCATAGTACTTGAAAGCACTGTTGTGGTTTCCAAGATTATTGCTGTCGTCACAGAATCTGGTGTTGTTGTTTCCAAGCCAGCTGTTGTTGTACCTTCTTCTGTACTGTGCTGTGCTGCTGTGGTTCCTGTATTCTGTGTGGTTGTTTCCACAATCATTGCTGTCGTCTCTCCACCTGATGTAGTCTCCGGAGGACTGAATGTTGTTGCTACTGTTGTAGTGGCGTAATCGCTGGAAGTCGTAATTACTTCTTGAGTTGTTGTTTCAAAATCTGCTGCTGTTGTGCTTTGATCTGGTGTTGTTTCTAAGACAGCTTGTGTTGTGCTTGCATCATGCGTTGTTGGTTCGATGGTCCCCACTGTTGTTTCTGCATTTGGTGTAGTCAGGGAAGGACTGAAAGTTGTTGATTCTGAGCCATCTGTTGTGGGAGCGTCACTGGGCATAGTACTTGAAAGCACTGTTGTGGTTTCCAAGATTATTGCTGTCGTCACAGAATCTGGTGTTGTTGTTTCCAAGCCAGCTGTTGTTGTACCTTCTTCTGTACTGTGCTGTGCTGCTGTGGTTCCTGTATCCTGTGTGGTTGTTTCCACAATCATTGCTGTCGTCTCTCCACCTGATGTAGTCGCCGGAGGACTGAATGTTGTTGCTACTGTTGTAGTGGCGTAATCGCTGGAAGTCGTAATTACTTCTTGAGTTGTTGTTTCAAAATCAGCTGCTGTTGTGCTTTGATCTGGTGTTGTTTCTAAGACAGCTTCTGTTGTGCTCGCATCATGTGTTGTTGGTTCCATGGTAGCCACTGTTGTTTCTGCATTTGGTGTAGTCAGGGAAGGACTGAAAGTTGTTGATTCTGAGCCATCTGTTGTGGGAGCGTCACTGGGCATAGTACTTGAAAGCACTGTTGTGGTTTCCAAGATTATTGCTGTCGTCACAGAATCTGGTGTTGTTGTTTCCAAGCCAGCTGTTGTTGTACCTTCTTCTGCTGTGGTTGTTTCTATGAGAGCTGCTGTGGTTCCTGTATCCTGTGTGGTTGTTTCCACAATCATTGCTGTCGTCTCTCCACCTGATGTAGTCGCCGGAGGACTGAATGTTGTTGCTACTGTTGTAGTGGCGTAATCGCTGGAAGTCGTAATTACTTCTTGAGTAGTAGTTTCAAAATCTGCTGCTGTTGTGCTTTGATCTGGTGTTGTTTCTAAGACAGCTTCTGTTGTGCTTACATCATGTGTTGTTGGTTCCATGGTAGCCACTGTTGTTTCTGCATTTGGTGTAGTCAGGGAAGGACTGAAAGTTGTTGATTCTGAGCCATCTGTTGTGGGAGCGTCACTGGGCATAGTACTTGAAAGCACTGTTGTGGTTTCCAAGATTATTGCTGTCGTCACAGAATCTGGTGTTGTTGTTTCCAAGCCAGCTGTTGTTGTACCTTCTTCTGCTGCGGTTGTTTCTATGTGCTGCTGTGGTTCCTGTATCCTGTGTGGTTGTTTCCAACAATCATTGCTGTCGTCTCTCCACCTGATGTAGTCATGCGTTGTTGGTTCGGAGGACTGAATGTTGTTGCTACTGTTGTAGTGGCATAATCGCTGGAAGTCGTAATTACTTCTTGAGTAGTTGTTTCAAAATCTGCTGCTGTTGTGCTTTGATCTGGTGTTGTTTCTAAGACAGCTTGTGTTGTGCTTACATCATGCGTTGTTGGTTCCATGGTAGCCACTGTTGTTTCTGCATTTGGTGTAGTCAGGGAAGGACTGAAAGTTGTGGATTCTGAGCCAACTGTTGGGGGAGCATCACTGGGCATAGTACTTGAAAGCACTGTTTGTGGTTTCCAAGATTATTATTGCTGTTGTCACAGAATCTGGTGTTGTTGTTTCCAAGCCAGCTGTTGTTGTACCTTCTTCTGCTGCGGTTGTTTCTATGAGAGCTGCTGTGGTTCCTGTATCCTGTGTGGTTGTTTCCACAATCATTGCTGTCGTCTCTCCACCTGATGTAGTCGCCGGAGGACTGAATGTTGTAGCTACTGTTGTAGTGGCGTAATCGCTGGAAGTCGTAATTACTTCTTGAGTTGTTGTTTCAAAATCAGCTGCTGTTGTGCTTTGATCTGGTGTTGTTTCTAAGACAGCTTCTGTTGTGCTTACATCATGTGTTGTTGGTTCCATGGTAGCCACTGTTGTTTCTGCATTTGGTGTAGTCAGGGAAGGACTGAAAGTTGTGGATTCTGAGCCATCTGTTGTGGGAGCGTCACTGGGCATAGTACTTGAAAGCACTGTTGTGGTTTCCAAGATTATTGCTGTCGTCACAGAATCTGGTGTTGTTGTTTCCAAGCCAGCTGTTGTTGTACCTTCTTCTGCTGTGGTTGTTTCTAAGAGAGCTGCTGTGGTTCCTGTATCCTGTGTGGTTGTTTCCACAATCATTGCTGTCGTCTCTCCACCTGATGTAGTCGCCGGAGGACTGAATGTTGTTGCTACTGTTGTAGTGGCGTAATCACTGGAAGTCGTAATTACTTCTTGAGTAGTAGTTTCAAAATCTGCTGCCGTTGTGCTTTGATCTGGTGTTGTTTCTAAGACAGCTTGTGTTGTGCTTACATCATGCGTTGTTGGTTCTATGGTAGCCACTGTTGTTTCTGCATTTGGTGTAGTCAGGGAAGGACTGAAAGTTGTTGATTCTGAACCATCTGTTGTGGGAGCGTCACTGGGCATAGTACTTGAAAGCACTGTTGTGGTTTCCAAGATTATTGCTGTCGTCACAGAATCTGGTGTTGTTGTTTCCAAGCCAGCTGTTGTTGTACCTTCTTCTGCTGTGGTTGTTTCTATGAGAGCTGCTGTGGTTCCTGTATCCTGTGTGGTTGTTTCAACAATCATTGCTGTCGTCTCTCCACCTGATGTAGTCGCCGGAGGACTGAATGTTGTTGCTACTGTTGTAGTGGCGTAATCGCTGGAAGTTGTAATTACTTCTTGAGTAGTAGTTTCAAAATCAGCTGCTGTTGTGCTTTGATCTGGTGTTGTTTCTAAGACAGCTTCTGTTGTGCTTGCATCATGTGTTGTTGGTTCCATGGTCCCCACTGTTGTTTCTGCATTTGGTGTAGTCAGGGAAGGACTGAAAGTTGTGGATTCTGAGCCATCTGTTGTGGGAGCGTCACTGGGCATAGTACTTGAAAGCACTGTTGTGGTTTCCAAGATTATTGCTGTCGTCACAGAATCTGGTGTTGTTGTTTCCAAGCCAGCTGTTGTTGTACCTTCTTCTGTACTGTGCTGTGCTGCTGTGGTTCCTGTATCCTGTGTGGTTGTTTCCACAATCACTGCTGTCGTCTCTCCACCTTCTGGGCCATCTGTTGTAATGGCACTGGCACTTGCAGTGTAGCTGGGTTTTGTGTCTGAATCCACTGTTGTGGTTTTGAAGCTTTCTGCATTCGTCCCTGAAACTGTTGTGTTTGCTTGGACGCCTGCTGCTGTTGTGCCATAAATGAAAACCATAAATGTTTATTTTTTCTGTCTTACATGTCATTAATTGGCACATTTTAGAAAAATAATTTGTACAGTACTGTTAAACTCCATTTGTTTCAGTGCTTTCTTTTTTGTACGATTTGCCTGTGTTCTACGCTTGTGAAACTTGATCCATGCAGCTTTATGGTTATGACTAGTGCAGAAAAATAGGCAAGTTGTAAAAATATTTTTTTGTGTCGGCAAGAACATTTTTAACTAAATCATTACATATTGTTCATATTCCTCATTTTTTCTAAATTTAGTCCTTTATCTTCTTCATTTTTTAAAAGTGAAGACTACACACATTTAAAGTATATTTAAAATAAATAAATACATGTAAGATCTTGTATACAGGATATGGTATTTGTAAATGAAATAAAAACAGTTTCTGTATTAAACACTGCTGTGTAATAACGCAATAAAGGTAGAACTGTTTCATGTTTTTTCAGCTTGAGTACACTTGACACCACTTTCTCAGACTCACATGGAGACCCCAAGTGGACTGACTTGCACACAGCATAAACAAAATGAGGAAGCTACAACTTACAGGCTACAGAGAATATGACCTTTTCCCCAATATCCCTTACCTTGGTATTTTATGAAATTCTGATGTTATGGGTTCACACATGTAATAGGCCTTGATCATGTAATCTAGGTATTGGTTATGTAAATAATATTGGACTTAATTCAGGTGAGATTTAGAAAATGTATTATACAATGAATTTATTCAAATGTAAACTGCATCATATGATACTGATTAGCCTTGTAGCATGACACCCATCCAAAAAGTATGACAGCGCCATAATTGGCTCAATCACATAAACGCTCCATTGTAATAATGATCAGTTCCATACAATATTAAAACCTATACCTGGGCATGTGAGCTAAAGGGAGTGATCAGTAGAGGAGGCTAAAGAGGCTGCTCGCTTGCTGTATTACTTATTCTGACCATTCTTACTCTGTTCTTTTTTCTTAAGCATTTTGCTAAGTTGTGAGAATAACCCACAATGCTGTAGGTTAGTTAAGTAACTAAGGTAGCTAGCCAGCTAGTTGTGCTTCAAATCTTTGGCATAATACTATTTATTATGTGCCTCCTTTAAAAAGACTAATGATAGAGATCAGAGGCCAGAGGTACATGGGGATATTTTAATTCAACAGTGGATGTGACTGCGCTATGCTGTACTTTAGTTCCTCTTTTCTACTACTGGTCTGGACAGTTCTCAACTAGACCATTCCAAAAAACTTCCTGTTGAAGACTTCTGCTGTTGTGCAGTGCCACCAAGCTGCCAGAGTGGAACCCAGCATGTGCTTCCCCATCTTTGACCAACTGCAGGGGTAACTGTTTGTAAGCCTACATTAAAGGGCTTTTTAATGTAAGGCTGCATTATGTGTTAATGTTCATTTAACATCAATTTTTATTGTTCTACTAACTTTCTGTTTCAATGTTCAGTGAACACAAAATTTCTAGCAGTCACAAAATTGCTAACTAGGGTTTGTATAGTGGTGCTTGGAAGCGTGTAAACCCTGTTCTACATTTCTGCATTAATTTGACTTTATTACACCCTAAAAGGAGATTTGATTATTTATTCTTTAAATAAAAAATCCAGTATTACATCTGTGAGGGTAAACAATTAGCAGGTAATTTGAAGGTAAAATAAGAATCAGGTGTTTCCAAACAATGGGATGACAATTACATCATAAGAGAACTTGGGTTATGCAACAAAAGTGTTGGCCACTTTTGGCTGACTTTTGACCAGCGGAATGGAGAACTGCTTATCTGTTTTGATGCATGGGGGGAAAATAAGCGTTTGCAATGTGGGCCTATCTGGGATTTGACTAGGAATGGCTAATCAAAAAGGACGCATAATGTTTGAGTGGAGAAGAACCTCAATCCTACTTTTGTTTACTCTCTTTGTTCCTTTAGTCCCTAGTTTGCTGTTTATTGGAATTCCAGAGATCCTCCCTTTAGCCCCTTAACAATTGTATTATTTGCAAGCATTTTGTGAGAGCTTCTTGTGGTACATTAAATGCATATCTTTGGTGAGGCACATATCACTTTATGTTTAAACTTCATGGTTTTAGCTTAAAATTACACCATAACTGTGATAGTATTTTTAACTAGTCAAAACTGAATTACAGAACTCAGATTGAGCATATGCTAATTAGAAGGAAACACACCTTTTTTTCTGTGTCACATCCTCAGTGCAAATTCCTTTGACTGAATTTAAAATAAGTCATGCCGTGTGGCTTTTAACCATTAAATTTGCTTAATGAAATTACAACCATGATCACACATTGTGTAGCTTTAAAGCAGCATTAACTCACATGCAGCAATCTATCTTTGTACTCAGTAATGCTAATGTTAGCACAATACAGACCTCTGGTGGATTGTTGATCTATTAATTGATAAGGGCTAATGCATTTTTACCTTATTTTGTTCAATTCTGGTTAAACATTATTATTTTTAATTCTTTGGCTTCACAAAATATATTTACCTGGACAAGACCAGAAAAAGGGGACTTGAAATAGACGTCATATAGCCTATCTGCAGTTACTGGACTCAAAATAAACCTGCTGTTTAAATTATACATGCACATTAATCAAACTTAATGGCATGTCAGATCACAAGTTATACCATTTTATAACTATATGGTGCAATACAAGCGGACCTTAAATGGAGATAAGGAAATCACAAATTTAAATCTGCATAATTCTGTTTAATTCAACCAACCACCCATAAAATGTCATGGCCTGTAAAACTACTTGGCACGCCTTTTATATAGTTGTTAATAATTGTCTATCTATTTCTTTGCTTGTGGAAAAATAATTGTTCCCAGAATGCTCCATCCACTTTCGTACTCAGTTTTTACCATATTACATGCTTTAAATCAGTCAGATTCTTCTCTACCTTATCTTTATAGATCTCCCAAGTAAAATATATTAGTATACATATTTTTTGCAGAAATTGAAGAACCAATTTATTAATAATAATAATAATAATAATAATAATAATAATAATAATAAAGACTTTCCTCTGAAATTATATGTTCTAATGATCCAAAGACCCAGATCAAAATTATAATAGGAAACAAAAAGATAATACCAAAGTCCATTTTCTTATCTTGGACTGACTATGTGCTAATTTGTCTTTAATGGTGAATTAACTTTCAAAAGTGAGAAGTTTGCAATTCAATTTCAAAATCAAATGGGATTGATAAGACTGTAACAAGCTCCACCAACCTTACTGATAAGCCACCCGGTAATGACATCTTTTCACTGTTAGCAGTTATCAGGATCTTACAACTGTTATAAACTGTTATAAACAAATTAAACACATCCACATGCAATCTTGATCCTGTTTGTACTTTTTAGTTTTTATAAACTGTTCTCTCTGTTAATAGATGTTTGTTCTGGAGCGTTTAAAAGCTATTACTAAAGCCTTTACTTAACAAGAGTAACCGTTCTTACCAAATAATTGTATGCCAATTTAAATCCTTCCTTTCCTTTCCTGTTGTTGTCAAATGTATTTGTTTATTAAACAGGTTATATGAGAGGTTTTAATCAGACAGCATTAGTTTGTGTTGTCAATGATCTCAGGTGTAAAGAAATCCCTCTATTCTGGTCTTATTAGATCTTAGTGCAGCGTTTGATACTGTTGATCACAAAATTCTAATCCGCAATCTAAAATGTTGGATCTTTGCAACATTCAAAAAAAAATTTTTTTTATTCTGCCACCAGCCTATAAAACTGTAAATAATCCATCTTACATGGAATATGTAAGGAATGTCTCTCTGTTTATGTTCCAACTCTTAATATCCAATTTGTAGAAATTGGACCTCTGTAAATATCTTCCATAAATATTGAAAATGTGGAGAGACCTCTTTCAGTTTACAGTTAAATAGGATGGCATCTGTGGTCGTTGGGTTGAGGTGCTCAAGATCCACACAAAAATGATTTACCTACCACATCCTCCATTCTTTGTAGGGATAAGCCCTAATTTAAAGCCCACCTATATGTAACATTGCAAATAACGTTTGCAAATAAAGTTTATATATTACCTGATGAAAAACGTATTATATGGAAAGTTTAAAAAAAGAGCACCTATATAGCAAATGTTTTAAGCAAAACATCACTCTTATAAAAAGTTAATTTGATCAAAATTTCCTGTTTTGGAGCTCACTGAACACTTTGAATCCATCATTGTCTTTCTGAACTGCTGTTTTATTACACCACATCTTGGTACAAGCTATCCAATAACATTGGCATTGTGTTCATTAAAAGGTAGCTAAAGTAAACATTGTGTAGATTAAAAGGCAATTAACTAGCAAAAACTCACAGACTACCTAGACCATTGTACATATATTATATTATATAGCATATAAACAGACATTGTTTGTATTATAATAATTTCCTCTAAATAGTAATAATTGATCTTACCTGAAAAGAGAAAAATGCACAGAATCAAAATCATGATATAGGTTCTCCAAATAGAAGCCATAGTAATGTTAACATGCATTAAACCACATTCATATTGAGTATCCGCAAGCCACAGTCCTGTAAAGAAGTTGAGTCGTGATGGGCACTGAGTACTCTGGCTGATTGCAATAAATAAGAAGCACATCAACTCAAACTGTTCTCAGTGATGTACTAAAGGTAGTTATAATAGGAGTGGTCAACTATGATGCAGCATATGTGAAAAGGGAGTGGAGCTGTTTGGAGCACTCCACCCTTTTCACTCATTACACAAGATTCTCACTTGTTTATTGCATCTTATTCAATAGGTATGTAACAACACAGCCTTCTTTCCATCAACATCTGGCTATTTCAACAAGTTAGAGAAAAGCAGTCTTAACAAACTTGAGGGTGGATGTTTGTGTGATTGTCATTTTTATAATCTAATTAATATGATATGATGTACTATGTGTCTTTGGTTGGGGTCTAAAAGGGTAACTCAATTGGAACTTAATTCCAACTTCTATTAGACAGTCAAGCTCAGGGAACAATTTTTCAGACACATTTAGTGTATCTCTTTCATTTGGTATTTATTTAAAAGTCTTGCATCTTGTTGTTGTTTATAAATTTGAACTGTGTCCTTATTATACCCATTTGGTCTATTACTGATGACAACTAAAGCACTTTGAGCTGCCATTGGTATAAAAAGTGCTCCATAAAAAAGATAGCAGGGATCACTGGCCTGGGACAAAAGCAAGATAAAAAGACTGCTTAACAGAAGTTAAAGATTTGCACTTGTTTATTGTATCTTTTTCTATAGTGATGAAAAACACAGGCTTCTTTGCATTACACATCCAGCTATTTCAACAAGCAAGAACATCTTACTTATCAAAGCTTTAACACACTTAAGGGTGAATGTATTTATGTATGTCATTATAATAATCTAATTAATATAATGTAATCTATATAACACAATTATGTATCTTTGGTTGGGGTCTAAACACAGGCAGGAAAATAAAATTAAGCTTTGTACAATATTATTTATATTAATAATATTAATATTAATATTAATATTATTATTTAGCTGGCTATTGTTACCTATACTAGCTACATACTTTTGATCTTAACAACAACAATGACAAATGCAAAGCACAACCTGCTCAATTTTGTCCAAGGTCTGAGAAGCTGTCAGGTGTGAAATGCATGGATCAAACTAACATTTGAATTGAAGTTGTCCATGATGTTGTTAAAGGTGTGGGAGCTGAAGTTGGCTTTGTTTTTGCCAGATTGTTTGGCAGATATTCTGTTTTACCTTAAATAGTGTCACAGTTACTCAGTTACTTACAGTTACACAGTTCTCGTGCTTGTACAAGCAGTAACACTGAAGATGGAACATTCGACTGAGAAGCTGGCAAAAAAAAAAAAAGCCAACGTCAGTCTTATTTATAGATGAACATATAGATGACAGTTAGGTTCCTTGGAAAAGGTATAAAAAGTCCAGGCATCCTCTTCACAGCTTAGAATCGTAGATTCTTTTCCCTTAGTCTGTTCTTTTCATTGCTGTCCTAATTTGACAATGCCAGTTTAAATACAGTTCTCCTTTCTATGGCACATTTAATATGAGCGGAAACATCCATAACAGACAGTAACATAGGAGAGCAAACAAAGTACCAACTGCAGGTTGTGTGTAGTGATCCTTTACTTGTTTAACACACAAGAAACTTTTGGACTTCTTAGTGGTGAAACAACTGTGCATTCACTTTTTATAAGTTTTAAGGTAAACTTTATTTATTACTTTAATAGAGGTATATAGTCAATTTTCCGTTTACAGTGTGGCCAAGTTTAGACAGCCCTGTATTTTTTTACTGAATCTGTACAAAAGGAGTGAACACAACTAGGGACCAAACTCTAGTATTACGATACTCTAAGCAAAGCCTAGAATTGCTATTTAGTTGCTTGATTTAACAGATAACAGATTAACAGATAAAAGACATAAAACATGAATCAGCATATATTGGGGCAACTCTATGTATATGTTTCCTGTGAGTACTTTTTAAAGCAAATGAAAGCGTTTCTGAATGACCTCAGAAAGCCAAAGAATAATCACATTCTACATCAGAACCCTTAATTATTAATATTCACATCAGTTCCCATTTTCAAATGCATCACACTCTTGATTTTATTGTTGGTGCACACAAAGTTATTTTGCTGTTTTTTTAGAATTTGTAATGTCGATTTTAAAACTGAATATCACTGCACTGGAAAATGTTTGACTTTATGGCTGGATAATAAAAGTATGTTTAGATATCATATCAGCGAACTCATAAGCAGGGCCGGTACATGTTGTTGTGCCAATCGAGGCAAAACATAACTATGATGTCCATGATAGATTTTCAGCAACACATCAAAGCCATTGAGGTCATTGAAATTGTCATTCCAGTTCCCCCACCTAACCAAATAATTAAACTGTTGGAAGAATTTAACAGGGGAGTCAACAACTGTGGACCTTAAAACATTAAGGATCTGGAGAGATCCTGTATGGCGGAATGGTTTATCATGTTTTCTCCAGTCTATTCAAGCATTAAATGAAGTGTTTTAGAGAACTAGTTTTAGAGAACAGCTAGAGTTTTCAATAAAAAACTAGGAAGCTGTCTATAAAGACCTGAAAGCTTTAAGCAAATGTAATAAACTCTGTACTACACTGCACAAGCACTGTTGTGTCAGCCAGTACTAATTTGGATGATACTGTGGGCAACTGCACAAACAATTTGATGGGCTAGTCTCTCAAGCCTGAAGTTAGTTTCTTATTTAAATTCCTGTGCCACCGTATACAGTCCAGCAGTCCAGATGCTCAAGAATATAAAATGATGGGGTGATTTATTACAATGGAGATTAACATAAACACCACTGACATCATAGGCTTACAACACAAATAGAAAAGACAAAAAAACAAAAAGAGTGGAAAAAAGCTAAAAGTACAAAACAACAGAAAGTCCAGATCAACCATCATGGTACAAACAGCAGGAAGCGCAATCAGTACGAAAGGCAACAAACAATTTGTTTGGCAATACTTGTGCAGACATAGAACAAGAAGCTACAAAACGATTGACATCTACTATCAAACTTTCCCACCAGTATTTGCCAGAAAGTAATTGATGAGTATGGATTTTGGCAGGCTGTCCAGAAGGAAAAGACATGTAATGAGGCGATTCCTATACTTAGTCAGAATATACTTATCAGACACCATATATTTCATCAGACTCGGTGCGAGGCAGGCTCCCAGTTCTGCCGCAGCACTGGACAAGGGTTCTCCTTCTGGGACGACTTTGAGAATGGCCTGCATAAGAACTGGAAGATCAAAGTCTGGTACAACTTGCACAAGGACAGTGGAAGTCCTTCACCAAACCCAGATTCAAAACGAACAGCTATTCAACTTCTCTCCTGCTGAACGTAGCCCTCCCAGTCCATGAGGTAGTGGAGAGTATCGTTTTCTGGAGTAGCCTGCAACACCATTGATCGAGGTGCCAATGACATCGACTGCGCATTGCGCAAAACCTTGTCCAATGGACCTGGGACAACAGGCCTCAGTATGGAGACTTGGAAAGAATAAGAAACATGGTATTGCACAGGTAGGCCCTTGTAAGTAACTTAATTAATCAAACTAAGGATTTTGAACAAGTTAATATATTTAGCATTTTACTCCTTTAGAAAATCTTAGGTCCCTAATCGACAGCCAAACCCTGCCTCCAATGGGGTACAAAGGGGAAAGGGGGCAGGGGGGGTCACCATGAAACCAATCTGTTTTCCCTTTTGAAGGTGCAACACAGCTTAAATATCCTGATGAGTTTCCTCACATATCTATTCATTCTGTCTCATCCACTCATCACAGCAGGGACATCTAAGGGCTTAAACACCATGGAATCAAAAGAGGGATGATATCCAAGCATGCGCTTAAAAGTGAAGTTTGTGGTGGAATTAATCAAAAAGTTCTGTGCAGTCTCTGCTCAAGGTAAGTACTGTGCCTAATACTATTGATTTAAAAAAAAAACTTTTCTGGTTTCTTCTTTTGCATTAGCCATTTTTCTTTTAGAAGTGTAGTTAGGGGTGCAGCAATGAAACTGTAGTTCTGAACCCTGGGTCGCTCTCTTAGACATTAGACTTTTAGATTTAGAGTGGTTTAAATCATTTCTAACAAACAAACTGTTCCTGGTTTTACTGGGAAATCATTCACATCTAAACATTTGTATTTCTAGTGGAGTACCACAAGGGTTAGTTTTAGGGTTACCTTTGGGTGATGTCTTTACATTTACGGCATTTGGCTGACGCCCTTATCCAGAGCGACAAGGTTAATCACATTACAGGGAGGCCAACGTAGTGTTAGGAGTCTTGCCCAGGGAGTCTTATTGGTGTAGCACAGCATAGTCACCCAGACCGGGATTCAAACCCCAGTCTCCCACATTTGGTGTTGATTACTTGGTGGGTAGTGGTGTTATCTGCTGAGCTACACCAACCGTGTTGGTTTAGGAAACATTATCAATTTTCATAGCTACACTGATGATTACTCTAGACTCGGTAGAAAGATTTAGAAGCTGTGTGTCTCCTATTTCTCAGTGGTTGTCACATAGTTTTCTATAACTGCAATAAGAAATATTGATCCTAACAAAACTAAAAAGAGTGTTTATATCACTCCCATTCTAAAAGGGCTGCACTGGCTGCAGATCTGCAGATACTGGCCTTCTGCAAATGCCTTCTGTATAATACAGAAAAGTGGAGAGGCCTCTTTTAGTTATTATGCTTCTAAACTGTGACACCCAATTCCAGCTTCTATTAGACAGTCAAGCTCAGTACACACTTCTAAGAAACATTTCAACACATCTCTTTAACTCAGCATTAGTTAGTTAAAACCATATCACCATATCATTATCATGGTGTATAAAAACTGGTTTGTGTCTTTGGTTTTTAAAATATATAATTTCTACCATTACTGACTCAACTGTCTGTAAAGTATTTCGAGCTGTCATTGGTATGAAAAGTTCTACATAAATAAAAAATATTATTATTAATATTATTATTATAGTAGTCCAGGGATGTGGATCTGGGAAGCTGTCTCTGATGGTTGACTGGTGACCTGACAATGATGTCAGAGAGTGGAGTTGTAGGGAACGAACTTGACTGACGCACATGAAGAATAAAGAAGAGTGACATGCAGGCATCTGAACATAACCACTACAGCACTGAAGGTGAAAATGAGATTTAATCCCTTGTTGATCCCACAGTGGGGAAATTAAGTCTCTGCATTTAACCCATCCGTAAAGTGAAACACCCACATACACACTCACTAGTGAACACACACACTAGGGGACAGTGAGCACACTTACCCGGAACGGTTGGCAGCCCTATCCACAGCACCCAGGGAGCAGTTGGGGGTTAGGTGCCTTGCTCAAGGGCACAGTTCAGGGAATCAAACCGGCAACCTTCCGGTCACAAGGCTGGTTCCCTAACCTCCAGCCCACGACTGCCCTCAAATGAGAATAAGATGCTCAGCTTCATCTAATCTCTGTTCAGTGTACAAGTCTCAGTTTTATGCATCTGTTTCTCACTGAAAGACATACTTTCTCATTGAAAGATCATACTGATAAGAAGACTGAAAGTCATTAGACTAAGAAATAGATAAAATTTCACTCAAATCTCCAAACTCTTGACATATCAGGTCTCCGATTAATAAGTATCCTCCACAAGCAAAGCAAAAAAAGCAAAGCAGAGGCTAGTCCAGAGAGATTGAGCATGGTTTCAGATGCTGAACAATAGGAAATAGATTGTTGAAGCAAGGTTCAGCTTTCAGATTTATCAGCGGTGACCCTTATAACAGTCCTTATTGCATACTCTGTGGTTGGCCATCTCTGGCAGTATGTCAGGAAACGCCCTGGCTGACTAGAAATCTTTTTAAAAAATACTAGCATGTCATCGCTGTCCAAAGAAAAACAAGTATCTCCAAAATGGCAACTTTACAGGAGAGGCCAAAAACCTTATTCAACTTTAATGGATGTCAATGGAACTGGACGTCTTTACAAGCAGTTTTGGGCCAGTTCTGTTGGTCCACGTTGGATACGTTTAAATTACTTTACATTTGAGTAAATATTTACATTTACATGGTAACATTTTACATTAAGCTTCACACATTAATGTGAATGTTTTGTTTAAAAAAAGTTAAATATTCATTAAATATATATTGCTCATTAAGCATTAGTGGTTGTTGGTTAAGTATTTAATAATAAGTAACTGATTACACTGTTAACAGAGAGTTTAATTTATTATTAGTTTACGCCCTATTTAATGATTAACTATGTATTAACATTTGCTGGTTATTTCACAGTTAGTGAACAAATAGGAGTGTTTACTCATGTAAATTAGTAACATATAAATTAACTGCCACTTATTAGTAACAATAAATCTGTAGCTTAATTAACAAATATTACAATAAAAAGTACCAGGATTATCAATAAAGTACTAGTTATTTCCAATGTCACTTATTTATATAAGCAAACAGTTATCAGTTTGATAATGATGTAATAATCAGTAGTTAGTACACAGTTCATGCATGAGTAGGCTGTGAAGTAATAATAATTCAATAATAATAAACTAATAATAAAACTATGAGTTAACATTCATAGAGTTAACAACTCAGGTCCCCTGCTGGCATTTACCCTCATGCATAATGTTTCTCTCTGGTTCTTCTAAGCCAAGATACAGCATTTACCCTCATGCATGAAATGTTTCATAACATAAATTTCTCAGGTCCCTAAGGCGCCCTCTGACAAACTGTATAATCTACATAATGACAGACTGAGGGAGTATTCTAAATGAATCCCTAAATTAATAATTTGGAAGTCGCTACTAACTGGTGCTTGATTCCTTCTTGCTGAGTATTTACAATGGTTCTAAATTACCCTCACTGCAATGAGCTGTTTAAGATACTTATGGTTCACTGCGAAAACAGTCCTGGGTTGGATTTCCCAGTTAGCATTATGTTAATGTAAGGTAATGTATAAACCATAGTGGTATACTTTAGGGAAATTAGTCACAAGAAATGGAAGACTTGCATGTCTGTTATAGCCAGAGGCTGGCATATAAGGTCCTTGTGGATTTAGAAAATATGTCAAATAATCATTATTTAAATTATTACATATATGTATATATATAATATAATATTATATATATATATATATATATATATATATATATATATATATATATATATATATATATATATATATATATATATATACATATGTAATTTAAATAATGATTGTTTGACACACTTTAAAGTCACCATATTTTCTACTACTGGGTGTGTAAAGCAATATAGGGATGGTTCAAGGTAACTGATAATCATTCCCTGTGAATAATGTAGCCTTGCTTTTATTACAGTGAGTGTACTAATCATTATAAACAGCTAAAGTTAGTCTCAGGTCAGACATCGTACAGCAATCTTGTCTCTAAAACAATTAATGTAATGCCCTGGGTACTTCGATTACGTAAGTGCAGCCTTAACTGTGGGTTTGAAACAAGAACAGGTGGCATATGCCATGTATTGTTCCTCTTTTACAATCCTTGTTGTCATGTTTGCAGTAAATAGAAGCTATGATCCTCACAGAGGAGCAGTTATCTTTTATGATTTTTATGCTTTGTGGTTTCTTTCTATGAGTTCTGCCTATACATTTCTGTTTTTATATATTTATATGTTTCATGTTTTTCTTTGTATGATATATTTGTATAAGCAACAAGTTAAATTAACTGAAATTCTAAATGAACTGTTTCTAAGTCAAAGATCAAATCACATTTTGTACTTTTTGCTTTGAATGACTCTTTTATATTTATCCATTCAGACATTATGTTGTAAGAGATATATGGGTCAGGGTCCCCTACAAACAACTTTCATATCAATAATTAGCTGTTGTTTATTGTCAATTTATACAGTTTGGGCTGAAATACTACTAACTCTTCTCCCTTGGATAATAGAGACTGTAGTGGCCGTTTTAGCATAAGATGTCTCACATACAATAACTACACGGGCTTGGCACCAGTGTCATGAAATGACTCAGTAAAATGACACAGTCATTGTCGAATACACCCATCTGGCAATCTTTATTATCCTTACTCCACCCAAGACTGTTCCATGAGACACTTCATCATTTGACTCAAACTCCTGAGGTGTGGAGAAGTCCATAGGTCCTCGAAGTGAATGATGTGTTGTATCGATTTCCCTAGCAACAATGTAATTTCCAAATAAAACCGATTACGAGCCAATAAAACTGATAAGGCGATGCACTATATTGACAAAAGTATTGGGACATCTACCCATTATACCTACAGGAGACAGGCAGACTACGGTTAGAGAAGCGTGATTTGTCATTTGGAAACCCATGCCATAAAGCTCCTGTTGCTCAGTTATTTTGCTAATGTTAATGCCACATAGTAGATGTTGAACTTTGGACTTATTTGAGCTGTTTCATAGTATGCTTGCCACTCAGTGACAGCATGTTAATCTAAAATAGTGCACAGTAATAGAAATATATAAACAATACTTCTAAACCTCATAATTTTTCTTCATAAAATTTAACATGTAGGAAAACATTTTATTGTACCACAGTTTATTTTTAAACCATATGCCCTATAAAACAGTTGTTTTCAAAACTGGTTGACATGTGCCATCATGTGCTTAAAAGATAGAACTGCAGCAATTATTTCTAGGGAATCGGAATCCTCTCATGGTCTTAAGTTAAGTGTTTATTAATGCTAGCCGTTATTAAAATCATTTACACTGGCTACAGGTTATTTCTCCTGATTTACCAGTGCTATTTAACATTCAGAAAATGTAAATATTGCCCATATCTGTCTAAATTTATCATAATTTCATTTGTTCCTGTTAACCACCCTGCCGACCCAGCCCACCCTGGGTTGAAGAGCCTTATGGCTCTCTGTCTGTAGAGCAGCTCTGTGACAGTAACCTGCCACTGAACATGCTCCTTTTGTCCATGATGATGGTGTGGAGTGGGTGACCATCATTATCCATAATGGATGCAGTTTGTGCAGTGTCCTCCTCTCTGCCACCTTCAACACAGAGTCCAGCTCCACGCCAACAACTGACCCTGCTTGCCTGACCAGCTGGTCCAGTTGCATCTCGTCTCTCTTCCTAATGCTTCCTCCCCAGCATACCACAATAAGAAGAGACAGCTGGACACCACAGAAAAGTAGAAGTCGGCTCCGCCCCTTTCTGTACAGGATGTCTGTGTTGGCTGACCAGTCCAACCTATCATCCAGGTGCAGTCCCAGATACCTGTAGGTCTTAACCATCTCTACTTCCACCCCCTCAATAAAGACCGGCTGTGTGAGTGGCCTTGCCCTGCGAAAGTCCACCACCATCCCTTTGGTCTTGGAAGTGTTCGGTAGCATGTTGTTCATGTGGCACCCTGCCACAAAGTCCTTCACGAGGTTTCTGTACTCCACCTCTTCCTGCACTTACACAAGCCACAGCAGCAGTATCATCCGAGAACTTCTGCATGTGGCACGACTCAGAGTTGTGCTTGAAGTCTGAGGTGTACAGTGTGAAGAGAAAAGGGGAAAGTACAGTCCCCTGTGGTGCTCCTGTGCTGCTGACCACAGTCTCTGAGGTACAGTCCTTCAGCCTGACACACTGAGGTCTGCCAGTCGGTAATCCAGGAGGTAGTCAGTAATCCAGGAAACCACATGTCGATTGACTTGCATCCTTGCCAGCTTGTCTCTCAGTTGGAGTGGCTGAATGGTGTTAAATGCACCGGAGAAATCAAAGAATATGACTCTCACAGCATTGCCCCCCTTGGAGTATAGCATGACATCCTCTACTCTCACTTTCTCCCTGTCCATTGCGTGTTTAACCTGGGGTCTGAGAAGGTGTAGAAGTAGGTGCTCCAGGGTCTTCATGACATGTGATGTTAGAGCGAACAGCCTGAAGTCATTGAGCTCACTGGGTCGTCCCCTTTTGGGTATGATGTTTTCCAAAGTGTGGGAACTCTGCCCAAGCGCAGACTCAGCTTAAAGATGTGCTGTAGGGGTGCCCCCAGTTTGGCGGGGCAGGACCTCAGTAGTCTAGGACACACTCTGTCTGGTCCAGCTGCCTTTGTGCGTATTCTCCTCAGCTGTCCTCTAACCTGGTCTGTGGTGAAGGTGTGCAGGGGCGGTGGGGGGGGGGAGGCGTGGTGCTGCAGGTCAGGTCTGATGAGGTAAGGTGTGAAGCAGGGGCTGTGTTGACTGTGCTGTTAGCCTGTAGGAGGAGTGCATGAATAACAAAAGGAGAAGGAGGTGAGTTGTTAATGACCAGGAAGGCAGAGGCTGAGGTGAGGGCTAGTGTGGAGGAGGTATCCACTGGAGCTGCAGAGACTTGAACAGGGAAGTCAAACCGGTTGTAGAAGATGAACTCATTGAACTCATTGGCTCTCTCTACATCCCCATCTGTAGCACTGTCTGTCCTCTGCATATAGCCTGTGATGGTCTTCATACCATTGCATACCTCCCTAATGTTTTTCTCCTTTAACGTCTGCTCCACATTCTTGCTGTAGGACTCCTTGGCCTCTTGCAAGTGGACTTTGAGCTCCCTCTGTGCGCTCCTAAGCTCCTTCTGGTTGTTGTTTTTAAAAGCCCTCTTCTTCTTGTTCAGAAGGCCTTTAATACTACTGTTAATCCAGGGCTTGTTGTTAGCAGAGCAAAGCAACGTCCATGCAAAAGTTTATGTAGTCCATCATGCAGTGCGTAATCCCCTCAGTGTACTCCCCATACGGCTCCTGCAATACACTCCATTGAGTGAATTCAAAACAGTCCCTGAGAGCTGCGTCAGCATCAGGAGATCAGGTGGTTATGGGTTGTGTTCGGACCCGGGGCTTGTACTATGGCTGCAGGTACACCATGTTGTGGTCAGATTTTCCCAGTGAGGGGAAAGGGTGTGCATCCTTTACATTGACGTAAAGGAGATCAATTGTCTTGTTCTTCCTAGTGGGACAGTTTACATACTGGTAGAAAGCAGTGAGTACTGAGTCCAGTGTGATGTGGTTGAAATCACCAGAAATAGCGATGAAAGCCTCAGGGTGCTGGGTCTGAAGTCTCACGATGAAGCTCCATGGATAAGTAAGGTAATGTAAATCTACTTGACAAAATAGCCAGTGAGTGTAAGTGCATGGTATGAATAACAGATTGTGAAATTACAGTGTACAGTACCATAATACTGTTATGAAAATCCTCTTTTTAATATCCTCAGAGAGTGCAGTGCTCATGGACTTGTTGATGTCCTGGTCTGAAGAGCTCCCCTTGCTTAACCCTAAGGAACTGCAGCATCACCTTCAGGTACACAAACATCTGACCACACCTCCTGGGAATGGATGACCTGATTCTTAATCCAGTCCTTAAAATCCCCATTTCGTCCAGCACCGAACACACCTGAACAAAATAATGTCCACTTGCAAAATTTACTGATTTGACTCGGCTTTGTCACTGTCATAGAACTGTGTGTGTTGTGTGTTCCGTTAAATGGACATGCTTCAGAATGAAATACTGAATATATAAATGTGCCTGTAGTAAACCAGCAGCACCTAGACAATAAAAACAGTATTTCAGGCCCCCCACCAATCCTAAAGTAATTTCATGATTTTTTTTTCTCCCATAGAAATGATTGATTCAAGGAAAATGAACAGAGAACTATAGTAAGTGTAAAGAAGTGTACTGCATGATACAGTTAGGAAATTAAGGATTGGGTCCACTTGTCTTGTTCAAGGAAAAGGCCACTACATATAAATAAAATCACATTTGTCCTATGATGAAACATTTTTATCTTGATGGGACTGGTCTATTCCAGGATAACAATGCAATCATACACAGCGCGCAAGAGGTCACCGAACAGTTTGATGAGTATATAAATGATGTTAATCATATACAGTACTATGGTCGTTGCAGTCAAATGGTCTTAACCCAGTTATGCACCTATGAGAAAATTTAGACTGGAATATTAAACAGATCTCTCCAACATCACTACCGTCATTAGAATTAGGGATGCATCAATACCTATTTTTTCAGACCCAGTACATATTTTTAGCCCTCATTGGTACAAAACCATAACTAATTACATACTAATGATGTTATAGTGATTTGTGTAAATTGGTGCAATGTGCCTTAAAAATTAAATAATAGGACTTTGCTAAATATAAAAGAGGTGCCGTAGCTAGCTATGCTACGTTAGTTACATTAGATTGAGTAGCACTGCAGTGGAGCAGAGCGTGTTTTGTTCCACATCAGGAAAGTAACTTACTATGCTAATCTAGCTATGTAAGGCTGAGTTTTTCCTTGGTTATGAACCAGAGCCATGTGGAGATTATAGAGGAGATTCTTTTTTACAGTAGTACTTTACTAGTACTTTAGTAGTACTAAAATGCATATACTGACTTTGGTACAAAACTTTTTTCTTTGTCTCTCCACCCATACTGGGGAAGTGGTTGGGAATTATGAACACAGTACAATTGTGCTTAGTGTCATGTACATGCTGCTGCAACATATCAAGACACAGGTTTATGCTGACCAGATGAAATAGCATGTCATATAATGTCTTATGTGGTGTTTTCAAATGAGTTATTTATGAATTGAACACAGAGAAAGATTACACATCTGCATGGGATTTCTAGAGTTGAATCCAAACTTTTACTCCAAATGTGTTCATGAATGTGAATGCAGACTGAGCATATGGGGAAGAGGGAGTTTTTTGGCTTTTCAGAAATCAAAATGATATAAAATTAGCCTTAAAGATTACCGGAAAAGACTACCTCAAGCTTAAAATACTTAAAATATGAAATACCAAAGATATATTTATGCAGGTGTAAAATGACAAACAAATAAAGTGAAGTTGAGAATTAGATTACATTGGCTTTAATGCAATGCAATAAACTATACAAATGTGTATCATTAAATAAAACATCAAATGCTGCAAAATAATCCTGGAAAGCATATTTGTAATTTAGGCACCTAATCTGTAATTGTAAATACACATTTATATGCTAACAAAATTATCATCATATCAGCATGTGTGATAATCTATATCTATACATATAAATAGTGAACAGACTTAAATATTGCATTTGTATATTGCATCATGCTGATTTCATGTCATGTAATTTATACAACTCCAGAATACATTATCTGTTGCAAAGTGTGGAACAAGCTTAAATAAATATATAAGTATTTATGGTTGGAAGCAAATCATTTTATGTATGTGAATGTAAATGTAAATTTCAACATGTGAATGCAAAATATATTATCAGTAACAAAGTGCTTTTCTTTTACTGTTAAATATGAACTAAATCTCTGAAGATGACTGAGGCCTAGTTAAAGAGCCAGACTAGTCACACTGGCCACTGAGGCAGGGAATAGTTGACATTGTGCAGGACAGAGGATACCCAAGGTTACATTGAAGAAACAGTTAATAATCTACACTTAGGTGTTATCTGGATGTGTTTTGCATTTTACCATTAAAACAGTAACCATCTCTGCCAATGAATGACCAATAAGGTATGGCATTTTGGGGGTCCACCCTTTTTTCAACAAGACGTCTACAATCTGTTTAATTCCACTGAAAAGATGGATTAGGTAAAATGACTATATGATGCTTGAGTTAATCTTCATTATAAATGTTTACAGTAGTCACACAGTTGTTGTGTTTGCATAAATCCACTTATGCACATATTTTTGTATAGTATGGTGGTAAGTTACATTTTACTAAATTTGATCCTGTGGTTCCATGGATCCACGTATTTGAGGTCTGCCGATTCTCACCTGTTGAGAAAAACAGACACTTTTATTTTTGATTGTAATATGTATGTGTGGTGTCTGCACAGCTTTTAACAGAACTGACATATATTTTGTCTGTCTTTCATCTATCCTTAAAGTAAACCAAGTTTATCATTTACAATGTCTTTACCATTTTTGTCCAATTCCCAGATTCATTGTCCAATTCATCAATTCTGTTATCTGAGCTACATCTAATCATCATCTTCCTAGTATTTAAAGTTACTTACAGGTTGGTTGTTGTGATAATACCCAGGTGGAATGTGTTGCTGTGGTGAGGCAGAAGGTTGTGTGGAATAATGCTGACTGTAACGGTTTTCATGTGCGTATCCTAGATTGTCAGAGTTCATTCTATGGTCTGCAACACAAAGAAATGATTATTTACACCACCATTCACTATGGTCAAACTCTTCCTGATATCAGGTGCTCTGTTCTAGCATAATTAGAAACTTGCTTCATGAACCATAGTTATAATGAATATGTAATATCTTTTTAAGATGCTGTTCAAATGTTGGTACCTGAATGAGATGTGCTTGGTCTGCTCGCTGACCACTCAAAGTCATCATCTAGCCACTGGTTCACTAATTCTTCTTTATTGTCATTATTCCTATGTGAAAGAGTTTGATGGGAGGAAAAGGCATGATGGGACATTTTAGCTTAGACACATGCAAATGCTTTTGAATTTTACTCACAGAATGTTGTAAAATATTTTTCATATTCAACAGATGGACACACCAAGTTCCTTACCTTTTCATCTTCCTTCTATTGATAAAGACGTAGACTAACAGCACTGCTATTGCTAATATCAAGGCCACTAAAACAACCCCGATTCCAGCATAAACGCCGCCTTTGCTAACTTGGAGCTTGCAGTCTTCTCCCAGATACCAGTTCTCGTCTGTGTGAAGGCAACTAGAATACAGAAAATGCCATATACATTAATCAACATTAGAGTGACAGGAACAGAGTGTTATACATGATTACTACAACAGAAAAAGGTACGTACTAGCAGGTTGGGCCGTTCTTTGAAACTGCACATGTGCCTCTGTTCTCACATAGTTTTGGTTTAGGATGACTTTGGTGGCATGCGGTCACACATGTCAATTTGCCTGACACTGTGGCACTAGAATAATACTGCTGGTAGCCTTCGGGAAAATCTGCAGTAGCTTTGTCACAAAATTCTAACACAGACATAGATATAAGAGATAATGTAAGATTCTTAAATATATTTTTCTTTTCCTCATATATCTGAACACCTATTAAAGCCATAACAGATTACCTGTTGTATCCAGTTTAGTCTGACTGGCGCTTGTATCACTAATAGTGAAGTTTGGGCAGTTTTGATCTGGGAAAATAACATCAGAATCAGATTTAGCTGTTTGCAGTTGTCTTGGTGTACACCCAGAGGGAAGGAATTATTAGTAGAATATTTTGCACTCCATGGTCTTCAGCATGTCAAGATTGAGTTTAAAGTAACATCATGTTGTATAACAGCAAACAAATCATTTATGAAAGTCGAAGGCACAGTCAAGAAAACTTACCATCGCCTACAGAACAGTTTTGAACTGTTGTAAGAGCTTCTTCCACCTGCTTAAAGATTTCATCATAGACAACATCAACCTGGTTATTTGGAATTTCCACAATGATGTCATGTTTAACATTCACACTGGAAAAACAAAAGAGGGAGGGGAACATGTCAAATATTAAGTATCTAAGATATTTAAGAGCGCACATTATAAGGACTGTTCAATTACAGACACAATACATTTACTAGATTGTGGCACAGTAATAAACTCTACTTTAGACACAATTTTCTAGATATGTCTAACAACCTTTAGCACCTGTAATAAAACCAGTTGCAGATGTATTTATAGGAATTTCTCTTGTGCAAAAAAATGATGCACAAAAAATGTTTTTTTTTGGGAATGACTAATTCAAAATAATAAAAATCATAACTTTTACATACAGTAATTCACTGTTTGAACCTGATACAGGAGAAGAAAACATGGTTCATACAAAAAGCGCATGGAACACATACGTTTTTATTTTACACTACTCAAATGTTCAAATTATGAAATTGCATGTTCATTTGTCTGGACATGCTTAAAAGGTAACATGTAAATTGGCCACCCCCCACTATTGGTAATTAGCCCCTCGCTTAGTGATTCTGCCACATAGATTGCTGAGCAGAGTGAGTATTCAGAAAGCTTTTTATTGCTTAGTGAGGTGCTGATATGGTTTTGTATTCAGATTTTTAAGTCACCTTTTATTAACTGAAGTTTCCCTCTCAGTCCACCTCCTGTGTCTTCTCTGGTCTAAAGAACCTCCTTCACTGTTTATGAAGAGACAAACCATGGTTTACAGATTTACTTTCTCATCATACAATTATTTGATCATAAAGCAGTTGTTTAAAGTAATAACTTATATAACTGATCTACCTGAGTATTATGTTTGTGATGTCTACAAAGTGTTTGATCTTCTTGGTGTAGAATGGTGTCATCTGTAAGAAAATAATGATTTATGTTTAAAGTTGTGTCATGAGTTGTATCTCAGAGTTAGTCAATCATGCTCAACCAAGTGAGCTAATTCACACTGTCAGTAACACTAGATAGAGACATGTGTACACATCTCTACACGTGACGTTGTAGCTTTTGCCATGAGAAATAATGCATGCATGATTTGGAACTACTTTCAAATGATATAAGCTGGTTGCATATGCAGCCTTTATAACTTACCTGTGTTTTGAAATCTGCTACAAATTCTTTAAATTCTTTTGAGGATGTATTAGCAAGTTCATCAATGTACTTTTTTTGCACTGCGACTTCAGCAATGGCTGATCTGTTAAGTGCATCTACAACACAGGAGAAACAGATTAAACGAAGCAAAATGAAACTGATTTATATTTCAATAGTAAAAACAACAATTACTCATCTCATATCACATTCTTATTAAATTATGTACCATAGTTATCTAACAACACTCCTCATAAAAGACTAATAATTTTACTATGGTAGTCAGTGGATTTCACTGCATATGTACCACAGTCACAGTTATAACAACACATTGGTCTTTGGTCTAGTGTACTCCTGTTCTGCAAAGTATATTCCCTGTTTTAACACATGCAAATCTTGCCCATTAAGGAGCAAAAAAAATACTTAAATGAGCAAATCAGGGATACTAGTTATACTCCAAGACTGTGACTGTATAAAGAGAAACTGAAAAGAATATTTTATAAAAGAGATTCTTTAACAAACCTGGGACTTTGATTTCAGGTTCAAAAGTGTTACATACTCTTCCAGTGAACCCAGAGGGGCAGTTACAGAAATTTTGATTTGTATCTAGAGTGCCTCCATTTTCACAAACAAGAGAAGGTTTCTTAGTTGAAGTAGGTGTTGTTGTTGCTGTTGTCGTTGTTGTTGCTGGCGTTGTTGTTGTCGCCGTTGTCGTTGTTGTTGTTGTTGTTGTTGTTGTTGTTGTTGTTGTTGTTGTTGTTGTTGTTGTTGCTGCTGCTGCTGTTGTTGTTGTTGCTACTGGTATTGTTGTTGTTGCTTCTGCTGCTGCTGTTGTTGCTGCTGCTGTTGTTGCTGATGCTGCTGCTGTTGTTGTAGTTGCTTCTGCTGCTGTTGTTGTTGCTGCTGCTGTTGTTGTTGGTGGTGGTGTTGTTGCTGCTGTTGTTGGACTAGTAAATACAGCAGTACTCATTGAAATAACAGGGGGCTCTGGTGTAACTGTAACATGTGATGTCATAAAATTGTTGTCTGTGGTTGATTCCAAACCCTCTGTTGTTACAGAATCACCGGTGGTCAAGCCTGGACTGAGAGTGGTTGGGTGAACATGGTTTGTTGTTGCTTCCACATCAGTGGTAGTTGTATTAAGGTTCTCAGTGTTTGTACTTGACTCTGATGTAATTGTGCTTGGCATTGGTGTAGTTGCTTCTGAACCATCTGTTGTGGCAGAGTCAATGGGTGTAGTTTGTGAATCCACTGATGTGGATTCCAAGTTATCTGATGTTGTTCCTGCATCTGGTGGTGTTGTCTGGACAACGGCTTGTGTTGTGTCTGCACCAGGTGTAGTCGTATCAACTTTGTCTGTTGTTGCTCCTACATTGAGTGTAGTTGTGTCTGAACCGTCTGTTGTGGTAGAATCAATGGGTGTAGTTTGTGAATCCACTGATGTGGATTCCAAGTTATCTGATGTTGTTCCTGCATCTTGTAATGTTGTGTCTACAACAACTTGTGTTGTGTCTGCACCAGGTGTAGTCATATCAACTTTGTCTGTTGTTGCTCCTACATCGAGTGTAGGTGTTTCTGAACCATGTGTTGTGGCAGAATCAATGGATGTAGTTTGTGAATCCACTGTTGTTCCTGCATCTGGTGCTGTTGTCTCTACAACAGCTTGTGTTGTGTCTGCACCAGGTGTAGTCATAGCAACGTTGTCTGTTGTTTCTCCTACACTGAGTGTAGTTGTTTCTGAACCATCTGTTGTGGCAAAATCAATGGGTGTAGTTTGTGAATCCACAGACGTGGATTCCAAGTTATTCGATGTTGTTCCTGCATCTGGTGGTGTTGTCTCTACAACGGCTTGTGTTGTGTCTGCACCAGGTGTAGTCGTATCAATGTTGTCTGTTGTTGCTCCTACATTGAGTGTAGTTGTTTCTGAACCATCTGTTGTGGCAGAATCAATAGGTGTAGTTTGTGAATCCACTGATGTGGATTCCAAGTTATCTGATGTTGTTCCTGCATCTGGTGGTGTTGTCTCTACAACGGCTTGTGTTGTGTCTGCACCAGGTGTAGTCGTAGCAAAGTTGTCTGTTGTTTCTCCTACACTGAGTGTAGTTGTGTCTGAACCGTCTGTTGTGGTAGAATCAATGGGTGTAGTTTGTGAACCCACTGATGTGGATTCCAAGTTATCTGATGTTGTTCCTGTATCTGGTGGTGTTGTCTCTACAACAACTTGTGTTGTGTCTGCAATAGGCGTAGTCGGATCAATGTTATCTGTTGTTGCTCCTACATCGAGTGTAGGTGTTTCTGAACCATCTGTTGTGGCAGAATCAATAGGTGTAGTTTGTGAATCAACTGATGTTGTTCCTGCATCTGGTGGTGTTGTCTCTACCACTACTTGTGTTGTGTCTGCACCAGGTGTAGTCAGAGCAACACTGTCTGTTGTTGCTCCTACATCGAGTGTAGTTGTGTCTGAACCATCTGTTGTGGTAGAATCAATAGGTGTAGTTTGTGAATCCACTGATGTTGTTCCTGCGTCTGGTGGTGTTGTCTCTGCAATAGCTTGTGTTGTGTCTGCACCAGCTGTAGTCGTATCACCGTTGTCTGTTGTTGCTCCTACATCACGTGTAGTTGTTTCTGAACCATCTGTTGTGGTAGAATCAATAGGTGTAGTTTGTGAATCCACTAATGTTGTTCCTGCATCTGGTGGTGTTGTCTCTACAATAGCTTGTGTTGTGTCTGCACCAGGTGTAGTCAGAGCAACACTGTCTGTTGTTGCTCCTACATCGAGTGTAGTTGTGTCTGAACCATCTGTTGTGGTAGAATCAATAGGTGTAGTTTGTGAATCCACTGATGTTGTTCCTGCGTCTGGTGGTGTTGTCTCTGCAATAGCTTGTGTTGTGTCTGCACCAGCTGTAGTCGTATCACCGTTGTCTGTTGTTGCTCCTACATCACGGGTAGTTGTTTCTGAACCATCTGTTGTGGTAGAATCAATAGGTGTAGTTTGTGAATCCACTGATGTTGTTCCTGCATCTGGTGGTGTTGTCTCTACAATAGCTTGTGTTGTGTCTGCACCAGGTGTAGTCATAGCATTGTTAACTGTTGTTTCTCCTACACTGAGTGTAGTTGTTTCTGAACCATCTATTGTGGCAGAATTAATGGATGTAGTTTGTGAATCCACTGATGTAGATCCAACGTTATCTGCTGTTGTTCCTGTATCTGGTGGTGTTGTCTCTACAACAGCTTGTGTTGTATCTGCACCAGGTGTAGTCGTAGCAACAGTGTCTGTTGTTGCTCCTACATTGAGTGTAGTTGTGTCTGAACCATCTGTTGTGGCAGAATCAATGAGTGTAGTTTGTGAATCCACTGATGTCGATTCTACATTATCTGCTGTTGTTCCTGTATCTGGTGGTGTTGTCTCTACAACAGCTTGTGTTGTGTCTGCACCAGGTGTAGAGGTATCAACGTTGTCTGTTGTTGCTCCTACATCGAGTGTACTTGTGTCTGAACCATCTGTTGTGGCTGAATCAATAGGTGTAGTTTGTGAATCCACTGATGTTGTTCCTGCATCTGGTGGTGTTGTCTCTACCACTACTTGTGTTGTGTCTGCACCAGGTGTAGTCAGAGCAACGTTATCTGTTGTTTCTCCTACACTGAGCGTAGTTGTTTCTGAACCATCTGTTGTGGCTGAATCAATGGGTGTAGTTTGTGAATCCACTGATGTCGATTCTACATTATCTGCTGTTGTTCCTGTATCTGGTGGTGTTGTCTCTACAATAGCTTGTGTTGTGTCTGCACCAGCTGTAGTCGTATCACCGTTGTCTGTTGTTGCTCCTACTTCAAGTGTAGTTGTGTCTGAACCATCTGTTGTGGTAGAATCAATAGGTGTAGTTTGTGAATCCACTGATGTTGTTCCTGCATCTGGTGGTGTTGTCTCTACAACAGCTTGTGTTGTATCTGCACCAGGTGTAGTCGTAGCAACAGTGTCTGTTGTTGCTCCTACATTGAGTGTAGTTGTGTCTAAACCATCTGTTGTGGCAGAATCAATGGGTGTAGTTTGTGAATCCACTGATGTCGATTCTACATTATCTGCTGTTGTTCCTGTATCTGGTGGTGTTGTCTCTACAACAGCTTGTGTTGTGTCTGCACCAGGTGTAGAGGTATCAACGTTGTCTGTTGTTGCTCCTACATTGAGTGTAGTTGTGTCTGAACCATCTGTTGTGGTAGAATCAATAAGTGTAGTTTGTGGATCCACTGATGTTGTTCCTGCATCTGGTAGTGTTGTCTCTACAATAGCTTGTGTTGTGTCTGCACCAGGTGTAGTCGTATCAATGTTGTCTGTTGTTGCTCCTACATTGAGTGTAGTTGTGTCTGAACCATCTGTTGTGGCAGAATCAATGGGTGTAGTTTGTGAATCCACTGATGTTGTTCCTGCATCTGGTGCTGTTGTCTCTACCACTACTTGTGTTGTGTCTGCACCAGGTGTAGTCAGAGCAACATTGTCTGATGTTTCTCCTACACTGAGTGTAGTTGTTTCTGAACCATCTGTTGTGGCTGAATCAATGGATGTGGTTTGTGAATCCACTAATGTCGATTCTACATTATCTGCTGTTGTTCCTGTATCTGGTGGAGTTGTCTCTACAACAGCTTGTGTTGTGTCTGCACCAGGTGTAGTGGTATCAACGTTGTCTGTTGTTGCTCCTACATTGAGTGTAGTTGTGTCTGAACCATCTGTTGTGGTAGAATCAATAGGTGTAGTTTGTGAATCCACTGATGTTGTTCCTGCATCTGGTGGTGTTGTCTCTACAACAGCTTGTGTTGTATCTGCACCAGGTGTAGTCGTAGCAACAGTGTCTGATGTTGCTCCTACATTGAGTGTAGTTGTGTCTGAACCATCTGTTGTGGCTGAATCAATGGGTGTAGTTTGTGAATCCACTGATGTCGATTCTACATTATCTGCTGTTGTTCCTGTATCTGGTGGTGTTGTCTCTACAACAGCTTGTGTTGTGTCTGCACCAGGTGTAGTGGTATCAACGTTGTCTGTTGTTTCTCCTACATTGAGTGTAGTTGTGTCTGAGCCATCTGTTGTGGAAGAATCAATGGGTGTAGTTTGTGAATCCACTGATGTTGTTCCTGCATCTGGTGGTGTTGTCTCTACAATAGCTTGTGTTGTGTCTGCACCAGGTGTAGTCGTATCAATGTTGTCTGTTGTTGCTCCTACATTGAGTGTAGTTGTGTCTGAACCATCTGTTGTGGCAGAATCAATGGGTGTAGTTTGTGAATCCACTGATGTGGATTCCAAGTTATCTGATGTTGTTCCTGCATCTGGTGGTGTTGTCTCTACAACGGCTTGTGTTGTGTCTGCACCAGGTGTAGTCGTGGCAAAGTTGTCTGTTGTTTCTCCTACACTGAGTGTAGTTGTGTCTGAACTGTCTGTTGTGGTAGAATCAATGGGTGTAGTTTGTGAATCCACTGGTGTTGTTCCTGCATCTGGTGGTGTTGTCTCTACAATAGCTTGTGTTGTGTCTGCACCAGCTGTAGTCATAGCAACGTTGTCTGTTGTTGCTCCTACATTGAGTGTAGTTGTGTCTGAACCGTCTGTTGTGGTAGAATCAATGGGTGTAGTTTGTGAATCCACTGATGTGGATTCCAAGTGATGTTGTTGTGAATCTGGTGGTGTCGTCTCTTCACTTGTGTTGTGTCTGCACCAGGTGTGGTCATTTCAACGATGTGGATTCCCAAGTGTTGTTGTTTCTTATCTAGATTAGTGTTGTTCCACTGATGTGGATTCCAAGTTATCTGATGTTGTTCCTGCATCTGGTGGTGTCGTCTCTTCAACAGCTTGTGTTGTGTCTGCACCAGGTGTTGTCGTGGCAACGTTGTCTGTTGTTTCTCCTACACTGAGTGTAGTTGTGTCTGAACCATCTGTTGTGGCAGCATCAATAGGTGTAGTTTGTGAATCCACTGATGTGGATTCCAAGTTATCTGTTGTTGTTCCTGTATCTGGTGGTGTTGTCTCTACAACAGCTTGTGTTGTGTCTGCACCAGGTGTGGTCATTTCAACGTTGTCTGTTGTTGTTCCTACATCAAGTGTTGTTGTTTCTGAACTATCTGTTGTGGTAGAATCAATTAGTGTACTTTGTGAATCCACTGATGTGTATTCCAAGTTATCTGATGTTGTTCCTGCATCTTGTAATGTTGTCTCTTCAACAGCTTGTGTTGTGTCTGCACCAGGTGTTGTCGTGGCAACGTTGTCTGTTGTTTCTCCTACACTGAGTGTAGTTGTGTCTGAACCATCTGTTGTGGCAGAAACAATAGGTGTAGTTTGTGAATCCACTGATGTGGATTCCAAGTTATCTGTTGTTGTTCCTGCATCTGGTGGTGTTGTCTCTACAACAGCTTGTGTTGTGTCTGCACCAGGTGTAGTCGTATCAACGTTTTCTGTTGTTGTTCCTACATCGAGGGTAGGTGTTTCTGAACCATCTGTTGTGGCAGAATCAATGGGTGTAGTTTGTGAATCCACTGATGTTGTTCCTGCATCTGGTGGTGTTGTCTCTACAACGGCTTGTGTTGTGTCTACACCAGGTGTAGTCGTATCAACGTTGTCTGTTGTTGCTCCTACATCGAGGGTAGTTGTGTCTGAACCATCTGTTGTGGCAGAAATAATGGATGTAGTTTGTGAATCCACTGATGTGGATTCCAAGTTATCTGATGTTGTTCCTGCATCTTGTAATGTTGTCTCTTCAACAGCTTGTGTTGTGTCTGCACCAGGTGTAGTCGTATCAACGTTGTCTGTTGTTGCTCCTACATCGAGGGTAGTTGTGTCTGAACCATCTGTTGTGGCAGAGATAATGGATGTAGTTTGTGAATCCACTGATGTGGATTCCAAGTTATCTGATGTTGTTCCTGCATCTGGTGGTGTTGTCTCTACAACAGCTTGTGTTGTGTCTGCACCAGGTGTAGTCGTAGCAATGTTGTCTGTTGTTTCTCCTACACTGAGTGTAGTTATTTCTGAACCATCTGTTGTGGCAGAATCAATAGGTGTAGTTTGCGAATCCACTGATGTGGATTCCAAGTTATTTGATGTTGTTCCTGTATCTGGTGGTGTTGTCTCTACAACAACTTGTGTTGTGTCTGCACCAGGTGTAGTCCTATCAACGTTGTCTGTTGTTGCTCCTACATCGAGGGTAGGTGTTTCTGAACCATCTGTTGTGGCAGAATCAATGGGTGTAGTTTGTGAATCCACTGGTGTTGTTCCTGCATCTGGTGGTGTTGTCTCTACAATAGCTTGTGTTGTTTCTGCACCAGCTGTAGTCATAGCAACGTTGTCTGTTGTTGCTCCTACATTGAGTGTAGTTGTGTCTGAACCGTCTGTTGTGGTAGAATCAATGGGTGTAGTTTGTGAATCCACTGATGTGGATTCCAAGTTATCTGATGTTGTTCCTGCATCTGGTGGTGTCGTCTCTTCAACAGCTTGTGTTGTGTCTGCACCAGGTGTGGTCATTTCAACGTTGTCTGTTGTTGTTCCTACATCAGGTGTTGTTGTTTCTGAACTATCTGTTGTGGTAGAATCAATTAGTGTAGTTTGTGAATCCACTGATGTGTATTCCAAGTTATCTGATGTTGTTCCTGCATCTTGTAATGTTGTCTCTTCAACAGCTTGTGTTGTGTCTGCACCAGGTGTTGTCGTGGCAACGTTGTCTGTTGTTTCTCCTACACTGAGTGTAGTTGTGTCTGAACCATCTGTTGTGGCAGAATCAATAGGTGTAGTTTGTGAATCCACTGATGTGGATTCCAAGTTATCTGTTGTTGTTCCTGCATCTGGTGGTGTTGTCTCTACAACAGCTTGTGTTGTGTCTGCACCAGGTGTAGTCGTATCAACGTTTTCTGTTGTTGTTCCTACATCGAGTGTAGGTATTTCTGAACCATCTGTTGTGGTAGAATCAATGGGTGTAGTTTGTGAATCCACTAAAGTTGTTCCTGCATCTGGTGGTGTTGACTCTACAACGGCTTGTGTTGTGTCTGCACCAGTTGTAGTCGTATCAATGTTGTCTGTTGTAGCTCCTACATCAAGTGTAGGTGTTTCTGAACCATCTGTTGTGGTAGAATCAATGGGTGTAGTTTGTGAATCCACTGATGTGGATTCCAAGTTATCTGATGTTGTTCCTGCATCTAATGGTGTTGTCTCTACATCAATTTGTGTTGTGTCTGCACCAGGTGTAGTCGTAGCAACGTTGTCTGTTGTTTCTGCTACACTGAGTGTAGTTGTGTCTGAACCATCTGTTGTGGTAGAATCAATGGGTGTAGTTTGTGAATCGACTGATGTGGATGGCAAGTTATCTGATGTTGTTCCTGCATCTTGTGGTGTTGTCTCTACAACAGCTTGTGTTGTGTCTGCACCAGGTGTTGTCGTGGCAACGTTGTCTGTTGTTTCTCCTACACCGAGTGTAGTTGATTCTGAACCATCTGTTGTGGTAGAATCAATGGGTGTAGTTTGTGAATCGACTGATGTGGATGCCAAGTTATCTGATGTTGTTCCTGTATCTGGTGGTGTTGTCTCTTCAACAGCTTGTGTTGTGTCTGCACCAGGTGTGGTCGTGGCAACGTTGTCTGTTGTTTCTCCTACACCGAGTGTAGTTGACTCTGAACCATCTGTTGTGGTAGAATCAATGGGTGTAGTTTGTGAATCGACTGATGTGGATGCCAAGTTATCTGCTGTTGTTCCTGTATCTGGTGGTGTTGTTTCTACAACAACTTGTGTTGTGTCTGCACCAGCTGTAGTCGTATCAGCGTTGTCTGTTGTTGTTCCTACATCAAGTGTAGTTGTTTCTGAACTATCTGTTGTGGTAGAATCAATGAGTGTAGTTTGTGAATCCACTAATGTGGATTCCAAGTTATCTGATGTTGTTCCTGCATCTTGTAAAGTTGTCTCTTCAACAGCTTGTGTTGTGTCTGCACCAGGTGTTGTCGTGGCAACGTTGTCTGTTGTTTCTCCTACACCGAGTGTAGTTGATTCTGAACCATCTGTTGTGGTAGAATCAATGGGTGTAGTTTGTGAATCGACTGATGTGGATGCCAAGTTATCTGCTGTTGTTCCTGCATCTGGTGGTGTTGTTTCTACAACAACTTGTGTTGTGTCTGCACCAGCTGTAGTCGTATCAGCGTTGTCTGTTGTTGTTCCTACATCAAGTGTAGTTGTTTCTGAACTATCTGTTGTGGTAGAATCAATGAGTGTAGTTTGTGAATCGACTGATGTGGATGGCAAGTTATCTGATGTTGTTCCTGCATCTTGTGGTGTTGTCTCTACAACAGCTTGTGTTGTGTCTGCACCAGGTGTTGTCGTGGCAACGGTGTCTGTTGTTTCTCCTACACTGAGTGTAGTTGTTTCTGAACCATCTGTTGTGGCAGAATCAATGGGTGTAGTTTGTGAATCCACTGATGTTGTTCCTGCATCTGGTGGTGTTGTCTCTACAACGGCTTGTGTTGTGTCTGCACCAGCTGTAGTCAGAGCAACATTGTCTGTTGTTTCTCCTACACTGAGTGTAGTTGTGTCTGAACTATCTGTTGTGGCAGAGTCAATGGGTGTAGTTTGTGAATCGACTGATGTTGATTCTACATTATCTGTTGTTGTTCCTGTATCTGGTGGCGTTGTCTCTACAACAGCTTGTGTTGTGTCTGCACCAGGTGTAGTGGTATCAACGTTGTCTGCTGTTGCTCCTAAATCGAGTGTAGTTGTGTCTGAACCGTCTGTTGTGGTAGAATCAATGAGTGTAGTTTGTGAATCCACTGATGTGGATTCCAAGTTAGCTGTTGTTGTTCCTGCATCTGGTGGTGTTGTCTCTACAACAGCTTGTGTTGTGTCTGCACCAGGTGTGGTCGTGGCAACGTTGTCTGTTGTTTCTCCTACACCGAGTGTAGGTGTTTCTGAACCATCTGTTGTGGTAGAATCAATGGGTGTAGTTTGTGAATCGACTGATGTGGATGCCAAGTTATCTGATGTTGTTCCTGCATCTGGTGGTGTCGTCTCTTCAACAGCTTGTGTTGTGTCTGCACCAGGTGTGGTCATTTCAAAGTTGTCTGTTGTTGTTCGTACATCAAGTGTAGTTGTTTCTGAACCATCTGTTGTGGTAGAATCAATGAGTGTAGTTTGTGAATCCACTGATGTGGATTCCAAGTTATCTGATGTTGTTCCTGCATCTTGTAATGTTGTCTCTTCAACAACTTGTGTTGTGTCTGCACCAGGTGTAGTCGTATCAACGTTGTTTGTTGTTGCTCCTACATTGAGTGTAGTTGTGTCTGAACCATCTGTTGTGGTAGAATCAATGGGTGTAGTTTGTGAATCCACTGATGTGGATTCCAAGTTAGCTGATGTTGTTCCTGCATCTGGTGGTGTTGTCTCTACAACAGCTTGTGTTGTGTCTGCACCAGGTGTGGTCATGTCAACATTGTCTGTTGTTGTTCCTACATCAAGTGTAGTTGTTTCTGAACCATCTGTTGTGGTAGAATCAATAGGTGTAGTTTGTGAATCGACTGATGTGGATGCCAAGTTATCTGATGTTGTTCCTGCATCTTGTAATGTTGTCTCTTTAACAGCTTGTGTTGTGTCTGCACCAGGTGTAGTCGTATCAGCGTTGTTTGTTGTTGCTCCTACATCGAGTGTAGTTGTGTCTGAACCATCTGTTGTGGCAGAATCAATGGGTGTAGTTTGTGAATCCACTGATGTGGATTCCAAGTTATCTGATGTTGTTCCTGCATCTGGTGGTGTTGTCTCTACAACAACTTGTGTTGTGTCTGCACCAGGTGTAGTCATAGCAACGTTGTCTGTTGTTTCTCCTACACTGAGTGTAGTTGTGTCTGAACCATCTGTTGTGGCAGAATCAACGGGTGTAGTTTGTGAATCCACTGATGTTGTTCCTGCATCTGGTGGTGTTGTCTCTACGACAGCTTGTGTTGTGTCTGCACCAGGTGTAGTGGTATAAACGTTGTCTGTTGTTTCTCCTACATCGAGTGTAGTTGTGTCTGAACCGTCTGTTGTGGCAGAATCAATGGGTGTAGTTTGTAAATCCACTGATGTTGTTCCTGCATCTGGTGGCGTTGTCTCTACAACAGCTTGTGTTGTGTCTGCACCAGCTGTAGTCATAGCAACGTTGTCTGTTGTTTCTCCTACACTGAGTGTGGTTGTGTCTAAACCATCTGTTGTGGCTGAATCAATAGGTGTAGTTTGTGAATCCACTGTTGTCGATTCCAAGTTATCTGATGTTGTTCCTGCATCTGATGGGATTGTCTCTACAACAGCTTGTGTTGTGTCTGTACTAGGTGTAGTTGTATCAACGTTGTCTGTTGTTGCTCCTACATTGAGTGTAGTTGTGTCTGAACCATCTGTTGTTGCAATATCAATAGGTGTAGTTTGTGAATCCACTGATGTATATTCCAAGTTACCTGATGTTGTTCCTGCATCTTGTGTTGTTGTATCTACAACAGCTTGTGTTGTGTCTGCACCAGGTGTAGTCATATCAGCGTTGTCTGTTGTTGCTCCTGCATAGAGTGTAGTTGTTTCTGAACCATCTGTTGTTTTTGAATCAATGGGTGTAGTTAGCGAATCCACTGATGTCGATTCCAAGTTATCTGATGTTGTTCCTGCATGTGTTGTTGTTTCAAGTCCTGTTGCAGGGACTACAGGTGTGATTGTGGTTAGCACTAATGTTGTTGCTACTGAACCACTTATATTGCTGTCATAATAATTGGATGTTGATGATTCTGTTTCAATCGCTGATGTCGTATTGTTTGATCCATCTGCTGTTGTACCACAAATCAAAAGAAATGTGTGTTAGTGCATTGTTCATTCTTCTACTTTTTATGTTACAACACGTGACTGGAAATATGCTTCACATATGTTCCTAACATCATGTTGTTACGACATGTTTTCTGTATAAGTGCGTTCATGACCAATTTCTCAATAATGTGTTCATTTAGGATCAAAATTGGTATCAAATTGGAGCTCTGGATAAATAAGAAATAAACAATTTTACCATCTCTGTTGTACACATAAAAAGTTGAGTGTTGGTGGAAGTCTTACAACTGTCCAGATTCAAAAGAATATTCTGACATTTAACAGATTAATCAAAAGAATAAATATTCTGGTTGCAACAGTTCTCATGTACAGACTCTAAAATCAAATTGTATATGTGTAACTTTGTTTACAGACTGCAATATGGCTATCACAAAAAACACACTAAACTCACTTACTTCACATAAATATGTATACAACTCAGTTTTTCTGCCATCAGTAAACCCATTTATAATCCATGTCCTACAATTCCTTTTAGAAAACCTTTATCCACAGAGTGTTTACATAAGTGTAAATAGATCATTCTTAATAAATATATATTACAGTTACATATGGTAACATGCAATGTTATGGGTCCCTATGTTCCCTAATCGATTCTGCAACTTGGTTTATGGTTATCACTACTGTAGAAATGTGTACCCTGACCAGATGAGAAAGATTTTCCAGTAGTACAACTGGTTTCATTATTTTGAATCCATGGCACATAGTGTTTTTAAACTTGAAATAACTTTCTACCACTCTAAACACAATGAGCAATTTGTTGAAATGTCAAATTATATTGCACACAAATCAAAAATGGATAAAGAGCCATGTGCAGAAGGAGGAGCACCCTCATGTAAACATGCCAGATTTCATTATTCATTCAAGTTTCATACACTACAGGCTACACGTGAAATAAATGGCCAACGTGTAATTCTTTGGAATTCTAAGTGGTACATATTTTTATGTATTTTAGGGAGTAAAATACATTGAAAGTAAATCAAAAATAAAGTAATGGGTATTGGGATTTTCCAGGAAGTAAAATAAAAAAATTTAATCCCAGTAAAATGCAGTATGAACAGAATGAAGTACTAGTTTAGTTTGAGTGACATAATTTGTAGTTTGTTGTGGTTTACCACCCAGCACTGATAATATGTTGTGGGCACATGATGAAATAGCATATTGTAATACCATTTAAAACCTGTCACTCATTGCTAATTTGTGTAAAAGCACATTGAGTACTTCATATTATGGTCATGAACAAAATATTATGGTCATGAACAGAATGAAAAATATTCAGGCTTTATAAGAGATAACATGTAAACATGTATATTCATATACAGAATGTTACAGTAATAGTTTACTTATTATATAGAGGCCAAAAGGTTCATTTTACGAGAATCAGTAAGAGATAACATGTAAAAGCTTCAGATACTCTGATCTAACATGTAGGCAAAACCTGGGCCTGGGCTTTTGTGAAAAAATTCATTTTAAAGCCCTTTCAGACTTGTAATGGCTCATTGGGAAATGTTGACAAAGGAATTTTCTATCAAACTGAAGCTGATAAAAAATAATTGTGGAAGTGATTTTACAGGTTTATGCAAGATCTCTACAATCATCCTTCCAACAGCAGCTGACAGATTCTCAAAGAACTTTCACTTGACTGCTCTATGTGCCTGGCCCACATGTCCAGCCTTGTAACTATAGCTTTGATTTGGACATAAAGACCAATCACTGATTTGCCTTGATTAATGAATTGGTCTAAAAGTTAAAAGTTTGAGTCAGATAAAAAATCCTTACTTAGAAACTTAAAAGGTTCAGTCAGCAGCTTGCCATGATTAAGACATCTTACCTCAGTGTTGAGAAAGAAACTAAATGTAATCACTTCTTATTTATTTGCATATGTGACACTTCAGGAGTGCAAGTACATCAAGTATATAAGTATGATCCTATAGACTTTAGTGCAAAAACAATAACCTGGATCTGATTTGATAAACTAGGTACTAGGTATGTAAATTCTACTGGACTTCATCCAGGTGAAATTTAGCTAACATGTAGCATGTTAAAGCAGTTTTGGAACAACATTGCATAGATGAAAAAATGTGAATAATTTCTAAGATAACTTTTAATGTTTATTTACAATTGTAACAACATTACAACATATCAACATTTCAGTGTAAATAACAATCCATTTGATATCATATTATAAATTCCTGAGCATGTGAAGCTCAGAGCCTTTGCTAAGAATTAAATTTTAATGAAATTACAAAATCATTAAAACTACTTTAGCTCTCATTGTCAGCTTCATTCTACTGCAGCTCCTATAATTCCACTGTCACTTTATGTACTAAGTAAACAGTATGTCATATCCAGAAACACAGGAGAAATACAGCACTGTTACAAATGTTTTATATATATCTAAACTCGTACATACCTCTTATGCATATTTAATCTACATTCAATTATATTTTTTATTCATAATTAAAATGTAATAGTGATATGTATAGTTGATATTATGACTAGTAAAAATGGCATACCATATAACTGGAAATATCTATTTTTACTAGTAAAGACTGCCATATATATATATATTTTGTAGTGAACTAGTGTTAGTATCACTTGTGCCATTTTAGGTCAAAAAAGCTTGCCATAGTACTCTTCATTTCTAGGATATGCTCAACTTCTGGGAAGTTTCACATTCCCAGAAATGAATGGATAGATTTACTGAATGGTTTCAATTTGTTATGTGTATGGAATAGTAGAGTCCTCTAGTGGTTCAAACAACAATTTCATATGACAATTTAAGCCATACGGTAATCTCATACTGTTGCTCAGACATGATATGCCTCCCAATCTTCTGTCATTTCTTAAATTTATTTTTTATATGATTATTAAAGGGAAACTAAAATCTAATATAATATAATGTTTATTCTAAATTATTGGTTCAGCAATAGAAATTTTTTCAAAGACTTATTTTCTTTTTCTCAGTTCAAAAACAATAGAATCATGAGAGCAGAGACAGCATTTAACAAAGCCTACAGTTTGTAAAGGATTTGTGTCTCCTCCTTAGGATAGCGCAGACTCTGCTCTGCTTTAAGCTTTAGATTAGTTGAGCTGCTTTTGTCACATCACTAGCAAGTCCTGCAAGATACTTCTCTGCGAAACTTTCATGTAAAATGTCTCTCAGGTTTTGACTTTTTGGTAATTGACAATTTCTCTTTGCAGATACATACTAGGAGACTAACGGATCTAAAGGATCTTTAATACACTAAAATATTATGCTCAGTATCTGCAGCAGTGTTTGCAATAGTTGCAGTATTCAGTGTTCATAAAAGAAAATGTGTTTGCCTTTGAACTTTGGTTTTATAGACTCTTTACAGTGAAATCTACAGGATTTATGGTTATTGGCTCTTCCAACAAAGTCCTTTAGTGAAGGACTTTACACGTACTACCTACATTCTCTAATTAAGGAAATGAATTTAAAAAAACATCTTTTGGCAGCATGTTTGCAAATTTTATTTTAACAAATAGCAGGGAAAAAAGATGTTTCACAATTTGATTGTTCATTGAATACCTTAGATTCACTATTGTCTGCTCTCTTAAAGTAGATTTGTATATCACAATTTTTACTGTACCACACGTTAGTACAAGCTACTTAATATTCAATTTTTTGTAAGCATTTTGTACATAAATATGTAGCTAAAACAAGCAATGTCATAATGGGTTGGGACAGTATGGAAAAAGCAAATAAAACCGTCTGGTGTTTCATCCATTTACCTTTATTATATTTCATTGCAGACAGAATGAACCCAAAATATTTTCTAACTTTTCATTTCATTTGTTAATATACATCTATTTCTGTATTCAGGCCTTCAATATGTTCCAAAAATTTGGGGACAGCAAAGCATTTACCACTTTGCATTGTTGACATTCCTACTCACAACACTTAAATAAGTTGACACAGAGGATATCAAGCAATCAAATGTTAACTAATGATTCTCTACCAAAAAGAATCTGAATTTCTAGAACATTTGTCTCTTTTTTTGTGGTTTCATTGCACCATTTTCAGTGTGTAACAGTCCTTGTAGCCCTTCTGGACATAATTTCTGAGGAGACGTTTATAAAACTGTATATTTTCTTATTCTTCCTGCAAACAGAGACTTAAGCTGTGTAATGTTATGGGTTCGTTGTTGGATGTTTTGTTTCAAAATTCTCCACACATTCCCTACTGGGGACAGGTCAGGACTGCAGGCAGGCCAGTCCAGATCCCATACCCTCTTCATTAACAATCATACCTTTGTATCGTGTCCAATTTGGGATTGAAGATCATGGGTTTTCATTTCGGGGTTTACCCTTTACACACTGTAATTCCTCCAGGTGTCTTTAATCATTTATGGGTATTATACAGTGTAGACGGAAAAATATGGAAATCTCTTCCAGTCATTTTTTGGGGAATATTGTTTGTAAGCATTTCAGTAAGTTTCTCAGGCGTTTGTTGAAAAACTGAAGATCCTCTTCAGCATTTTGTGGGTACTGCTTTTGTGCCAAATCATGATTGGAATCATCTGCTGAGATTGCCTATTTTAAATCACATTATTATTTAATTATTTAATACCTCATTACTAGCCCTAAATTAAACCTGTCCCAAGTTGACCAGACAAAACATGGGTTCATATTTCAGGTTCATATCGTCTGTAATGAAATTTGCAATTTCCATACTGTCCCAACTTTTTTCTGATTTGGGGTTGTACATTAAAAAGGTAACTAGTTGATAAAACCCCTCCATCACAGAATACCTAGATCATTGCTGCATGATTTTAATTACTAGAATGAAATATTGTATTTTTTTAATATTCTGATTTTTTTCTTTGCATATAATACTTTGCTCACATCTAAACAGATGATACTTGTAAAAAAAAAAATCATAATAATAATAATAATTGATCTTACCTGAAAAAAGTAAGAGGTACAAAATCAGAATAGTAAAATAGGTTCTCCAAGTAGATGCCATAGTTATCTTCATGTGCACTTATTCACTCTCATATTCAGTCCGCGTTTATCACAGTCCTGCAGAGGAGTACAGTCGTGATGGGCCAACAGTCCTCTTTGATACACTCCAAGAAATAACAACAAGCACATCAACTCTGAAACTGCTCTTAGTGGTGCAGGAAAGGTAGTTATGATGGGAGTGGTAAGTTACGATGCAGCTCCACTCCCTTTTCTGTCATCACACAAACTTCTCACTCATTTATTGCATCTTACTCAGTAAAACAGAAAAGTTTCATGTAAAATGTCTCTCAACGTTAGATTTGTTGGTGATTAACAGTTTCTCTTTTCAGATTATCGGAAAGCAATCTGAATGCAAATGAATGTTCATCTGTTGCTGTTGATCTTAAACTTTTCTCTTCTTTGCTGTTTTGTTAGCTTTTAGCTAGGCGAAACTGTTGTCAGCATTGCTATGTGACCGTTAAAAGTTAATGGTTTCATTTCACCTTTAAACCCATTTATTGTTAAAACTGTGTCTTAGAACACTCAGTAAAGTTTTATTTTACTCCAAACAAATAATTGTTTTTTGGTTTTAGGATAAAATGTAATGTTGAAAGGACTTGAATTCGTAATGAACTGGTCTGAATACTGCGGCATTGCATAAAAATTAAGCAACCACTCCACATCATATTTTAAACACATCTTTTTAAAGACTTATATAATGGTCAAACGTTCAAAATATTAAAAGGTAGTTCGTAAACATGCTTTTGAACATTAGTGTTATAGACTTGTCAGAGTTAAAATCTACCAGCATATATATATATATATATATATATAGTCGTTAGATCTTCCAGCAAGATGCTCAAGATCTTTAATGCAGGTTTTTACAAGCAATACAAACCTTCTCCAAAGAAAGGAAAAGACAATGGTGGACCTCATGTAAGGGCTTTTCTGTTTGTTTAATGTAATTTTTTGGGTTGCAAATTTAAACGTGACAAACTGCTTGGAAAAGTTTCTACTATGCAGACTGTGTGTATTTTGGTTCATACTTTTATCATATAATTTTGGAGCTTACTGAATACATGTCACCATTGTCTTTCTAAGCTCCTGTTAAAAAAATAGTACATTATCATACTTTATTAACCCATGTGCATCTTTTCACAACCTGCACAATATTTAATGTTTTGTTAGCATTTTGTGCATCAAAAGTCAGCTAAAGCAATCAGTATGTCAATTAGAAGGCAGTTGGCTTGCAATAACTTTCTATCACAGAATATTTAGATCATATATATTTATATAGACTTATCATCAAAAACACCCAGAGAGGTGAGAGACATGTGAGACACGTGAAGTTTCATGCTCAGTCGTGCATATGATGCAAGCAAGGGTAATTAATGCTTAATGCTGTACCTGACTGACTGTTTAAGGTTTTCCTGTTGTCTGTGCTTTTCTGTCTGACTATATACTATATAGTATATATACTATAGTGTTGGTAGAATCCTTTACGCAAGAAATATGCTTCACAGAAGAGTGGAAGAGTTGGAAAGGAGTCACATCATAGGACTCCTCTCCAACATCGTAGTGTTTTGAAAACTGCCATGAAGAAAATCAGAAAGCCAGCAGGTCAACTTCAGTGACAAGTAACGAGGCAGTGGTCAGCGCCATTATGATGTCACGTGCTACATGTCCAGACTGACTGATGTCACTCCACCTCCAACCTTACCGCACAATCTGCAGGAACTATGTGAAAATATTCAGTTGCATTAAACTTTCTAAATATTTTCCTGATGGTCAAAACAATCAAATGTTTAACTATTTTCTTGTAGTCATTTCCTGTTTTGTGTTGCTCAACAGTCTTCTGTCGCACAGGTTTCGCTCATTCTCTGGTCTTTCTTTGAGTGATAAATGACTAGGGGAATTTGGCCTGTGTGCCTTTTCCTTTTTATAGCCCACTGAATCAGGACGCTGTGTCTCACCTAACAAGTGTTCCTAAGAAGAGGTGAACTTAAAAACATAAAATATACACATCTGTTAGATTTCACTCACAAAATTTTCTAGGGGTGCCAACAATTGCGCCACAGAAAGATTTAAGAAAAGATTTATGTCAGAGTAAGATTCAGGTTTTACCTTTCAGTCATTGTGCTTCAACAAAGACTACATTGGTGTTACTAAATAAGAGACTAATTATTAAAATAAGAGACTACAAGAATAAACAATAAAGAAAGTTTCTGAAACTTGTATGTTAAGGAACACACTGTAGTATATAGAGAGTGTACACTAATAAACTAGGACCAGAATGATTATTATTTGGTCAGTTTAACTGATTAAAACAAAAAGCACATAAAATTGACATATTGAGGCAACTTTATTTTAATTAGGAGCTTTCTTTCCTCTGTTGCTGTAGCAATAAATTTACCATATGTTCAGACTACATTTCCTTCACAGTCCCTCTATAATATTGAAGCCAGGGCAATGAAGACATTTACAAAATGTAAATCCTCCATCGCTTTAGATAAATGATTTGGAAAAGGTGCTTTGGATTCTTACTTTCCTGGAATTTTCTGAAGGTTCTACGCAACACAGAACAGAAATAAAGATTACATTGGTGTTACTATTTAAATTAGAGACTACAAGAATAAACCATAAAGAAAGTTTGTTACAGCTCATGTTACAATCCTCTATGATCGATTCCAGGAAAAAAACAAGCACATCAACTCTGAAACTGTGACAGTTACGATCCAGCTCCACTCCCTTTTCACACAAACGTCTCACTTTCTTTATTGCTTCTAACTCAATACTGCTTTGTTTCTATCACACTTTTCTTTAATATGCACGAACATGCATGTTTTATTTATGACAGCAGCACTGATAGCTTTAGAGGTGCCATGGAATGTTTTTATTCAGTATTTTAGGTTCTCTGATGTCTACATATAAGGTATGGGTCTTTGGTCAAAGTGCCCAGATATAGTTTTACACACCCATTTGCAAACCTATGGCTCTGGGCAAAAATGAGCTGTTTTCTTATTTTTTGGTGAGCTCATGCATAAGTTAATGAGCTCAGCTGTAATTTGCGGGCTTGTCAAAGTAGACACATGCAGGAAAATAAAGAGAACCTCTGTGTAATATGCTATTATACGGCACCTTTAATATGAGTAGAAACAAACAGTTATATAAGAGAGAACAGCAGGCTGTCCATATGACCCGTATGTCTAGAATTGTGTTTCCACCAGGACAACATCATTACTAAACATGCAGGAAATGGGCAAACTTAGTCATTATCTACGATCAACAATCCTGGTCTTAGTATGACTAGAAACAAACTAGCTAATTTTGGCCTTCAGGAGGAGAGCGCTCTTCTGCAGCCTGTCAACATTGAAGTGGATTGAGTTTAAACAGGCTGACAGGCACAAGGTCTTCACATGACCTATAACCTGAGCTGTCCTGAAACACTGTGGCAAAAGTAAGGAATAATCATCAGGCTGCTGAAGAAGACTGGACTCAGACACTCAGCTCATTCTCACCGGTGGCATTACTGTGTGGTTTGGAAACACCACCCAGGCTAAGATGAAATCCCTTCAACACTCAAAGTCCTTAAAACTGCAGAGGGATTCATCGGCTCATAAGATTCTCATCCCTGCATGGACACACTCTATACACAACACTGCTGGAGAAATACACAGAGCATTCCCAGTGAACAACACCACCCAGCTCTCTCACCACTCGGGTGGAAGAACAACCTGAGAGCGTCACCATTCACAAGGCACACTTCCACAACAGCTCACTACAGTCACATTAATTTTTAAGGACATTAGGTGTGGAAGGGAACAGTTCTTCCCTCACATCACAGCAATGGACTCCTCACAACATTTAAACACTGGGTTATTTGTATACTATCTCTCCGCAGACATTTATAGTGCAATAGCTCATTGAGCAATAATTCATATCTGTGTATCTTTGTGCAGTGTATCTTAGGGGTCTATAGTGGGTGGTTTTTGCAAAGTACTTTGTGCCACAGTTCAGGCAAACTTGTATGTTTCACTGAATCTGTAAAAGAAAAGAAGTAAGCATAGCCTCTTCAAGGAACACACTGTAGTATATAGAGAGTGTACACTCATAAACTAAGACCAGAATGACTATTATTCGGTCAGTTTAACTGATTAAAACAAAAAGCACATAAAATTGACATATTGAGGAATTAATTTAATCAGTAGCTTTCTTTCCTCTGTTGCTGTAGCAATCGAGTTATAGTCTGTTCAGACTACATTTCCTTCACAGTCCCTCTATAATACTGAAGCCAGGGCAGTGAAGACCTTTACAAAATGTAAATCCTCCATCGCTTTAGATAAATGATTTGGAAAAGGTGCTTTGGATTCTTACTTTCCTGGAATTTTCGCAACATTCCAGGTTCTACGCAACAAAGGACAGAGCACAGACGCAAGCAGTGATTTATTAACTTTTTATTGTAACGTTTTTAACTTTTTATATGTGTAACATTCATCATATCATAAATTTGACACAGTCCTGGTGGACTTTGGCAAAAAAGCCCATAAACCCAAATTTAATACACCGCTAGCGTACTTTCACCTTACACAAAATATCCTCATTAAGCCTCATTAAACGAAAGGGCAGCATTGTTTCTGCACCATGGAGTGCATATGATCATGTGTTTTAAGATTAACAGTGTACATTTCCCATTAGATATTTCTAAAATATGCACAGTGCCCTCCAGAAATGTTGGAAAACATGAAGTAAATGAGCTGTAACAGACTTTCTTAATTGTTCATTCTTTTAATCTCCTATTTAAAATAGTAACACCAATGCAGACTTTATTTAAAGTACGATGACTGAATGTTAGAGCCTGAATCTTAATGTGAAATAAATATTTTCTTCAATCTTTGTGTGCCACAGTTGTTGGCACCCCAAGAAAATCTTAATGTGTATAATTAATGCTTTAGTTCTGAGTTCTTGGGAACACTTCTTCGGTCTGACATAGCTTCCTGATTCAGTGGGCTATAAAAAGGTAAAGGGACACAGATCAAATTCCCCTAGTCATCCATCACTATAAGAAAGACCAGAGAATGAGAGAAACCTGTGTGAAAGAAGACTGTTGAGTTACACAAAACAGGAAATGACTAAAAGAAAATAGTTAAACATTTGATTGTTTTTACCATCAGGAAAATACTTAAGACATTTAAAGCAACTGGAGATGTTAGAAATCTTAGATCTTAGTTAGGTCTTGGCATCTTGCATATTAAAGAAAAGTGTGATAAAACAGCAGTATGGAGTTAGATGCAATAAAGAAAGTGAGACGTTTGTGTGATGAGTGAAGGGAGTGGAGCTGCATCATAACTTTTTTTACTACCAGAGTGAAGATAGTTTCAGAGTTGATGTGCTTAGTATTTCTGGGAACCGATCATAGAGGACAATTTGCCCATCACGGATATTGTAACGAATATTGTAATTTACTAAACATAACTCATTACATAACTCATATCACATTACTCTGGCCTTAAATATTATTATATTACAGAAGTAATATAATAAGTAGTGTTTGGTGTCTGGCCTCCATGTTTGCAAATGCAACATGCCAGATGTCTTGGCATAGTAGTCTTGGCTAGGCAGTTGCTAAGGTATTCCAGCTGATTGTTAGGTGGCTGCTATTGTATTCATTGTGGTTGCTAAAGTGTTGCTAGGCAGCTCCTGTGATATCCCAGGTGATTATCATGGTGTTGCTATGGGGTTCCAGGTGGTTGCTAAGGGGTTGCAAGGCAGATGCTTTGGTATATTAGGTGGTTGCTAGGATATCCCATGTAGTTGCTAAGGTGTTGCTAGGTAGTTGCTATGGTAACCCAGGTGGTGTCGCTAGGTGGTTGCTATGATAAACCAAGTGTTGCTAACTGTTGCTAGGCGATTGCTGTGGAATCCCAGGTGGTTGCTAAGCTATTGCTAGGCATTTGCAATGGTATCCTTGGTGGTTGCTAGATGTTTCTTTACAGTCGGTATGGTATCCCAGATGCCTACCATTGTGCTTCTAGGAGGTTGCTATGGTTTCATAGGTTGCTGTTAAAGTTTTGCTTGGCAGTTGTTATGGTATCTCAGGGGGTTGCTAAGGTGCTGATAGGCAATTGTTATGGTATACCAGGCGGTTGCTAAGTGGTTGCTATTATATCCCAGATAGTTGCTAAGGTGTTGATAGGCAGTTCATATGGTATTCTAGGTTATTGCTAAGGTGTTGATAGGCAATTGATATGGTTTGGCAGATGTTTGTTATGGTGTTGCTAGGTACATGCTGTGGTATCCCAGGTGGTTGCTAAGGTGTTGCTAAGCAGTATCTATGCTATACCAGGTGGTTGCTAAGGTATTGTTAGGCATTGCAGTCGTTTCCCAAGTGGTAGCTAAGCGATTGCTGCGGAGTGGTAGCCATGGTATCTCGGTTGGTTGCTATGGTTTTGCTAGATGGTTGCTAGGCTATCCCATGAGGTTGCTAAGTTGTTCCTATGGTGTTGCTATGGTATTCCAAGTGGTTGTTATAGTGTTGGTAAGTGGTTGCTAGATGGTTGCTATGGTATTGGTAAGTGGTTGCTTTGGTGTTGTTAAGTATTTATTTTAATCGAATAAAAATCTGAAAAGTGATGTGTAAAGGTATTTTATATATATATATATATACTGCTCAAAAAATAAAGGGAACACTCAAATAACACATCCTAGATCTGAATGAATGAAATATTCTCATTGAATACTTTGTTCTGTACAAAGTTGAATGTGCTGACAACAAAATCACACAAAAATCATCAATGGAAATCAAATTTATTAACCAATGGAGGCCTGGATTTGGAGTCACACAACAAAATGAAAGTGGAAAAACACACTACAGGTCCTTAAAACAAGTCAACATGAGGCTCAGTATTGTGGCCTCCACGTGCCTGTATGACCTCCCTACAATGCCTGGGCATGGTCCTGATGAGGTGGCGGATGGTCTCCTGAGGGATCTCCTCCCAGACCTGGACTAAAGCATCCGCCAACTCCTGGACAGTCTGTTGTGCAACGTGACATTGGTGGATGGAGCGAGACATGATGTCCCAGATGTGCTCAATCGCATTCAGGTCTAGGGAACGGGCGGGCCAGTCCATAGCTTAGTATGATATATATACAGTGAGAAAAATAAGTATTTGAACACCATCTGAGGTGTAACACACAAATAAATTATTAAAAAATCATGCATAGTGATTTCCGGATTTTTTTTATTATGTCTCTCACAGTGGACATGCACCTAAGATGAAAATTTCAGACCCCTCCATGATTTCTACATGGGAGAACCTGCAAAGTCGCAGGCTGTTCAAATACTTATTTTCCTCACTGTATAACAAGTATATATCAATACCTAGTATAGCTGCCTTTCGCTGCAATTACAGCCTTTTGGTCTTTTGGGGTATGTTCCTACCAGCTTGCACATCTAGAGACTGAGATTTTTGCCCATTGTTCTTTGCAAAATAGCTCAAGCTCAGCCAGGTGCGTCTGTGAACAGCAATTTTCATGTCCTGCCCAGATGCTCAATGGCATGTAGGTCAGGACTTGGGCCATTCTAACACATGAATATTCTTTGATTATAGCCATTCCACTGTAGCTCTGACTGTGTGTTTAGGGTTATTGTCATGCTGGAAGGTGAATCTCCTTCCCAGTTTCCATCCATATTTAGCTCCATCCGTCTTTCCATCAACTTTGACCAGCTTCCCTGTCCTTGCTGAAAAAAAGCATCCCCACCATGTTTCACAGTGGGGCTGGTGTGTTCAGAATGATGAACAGTGTTACTTTTCCACCTCACATAGCACTTTGCATTTAGGCCAAAAAGTTCGACTTTGGTCTTATCCAACCACAGCATCTTCCACATGTTTGCTGTGTCCCCTACATGGCTTGTGGCAAACAGTAAACAGCACTTCTTATGGCTTTTCTTTCAACAATGTTTTTTTTCTTGCTACTCTTCCATAAAGGCCAGATTTGTGGCCTTTATGTGGACGACTTACAGTTGTCCTGTGGACAGACTCTCACACATGATCTGTGGGTTTCTGCAGCTCGTCTTGAGTGACCATGGGTCTCTTGGCTGCTTCTCTGACCAGTGCTGTCCTTGCTCGATCTGTCAGTTTGGGTGGACAGCCATGTCTTGGTAGGTTTGCAATTGTAGAATACCTTTTCCATTTTTGGATGATTCCATTTTCGTTTATGTTTTTATAACTAACCCTGCTTTAAACTTCTCCATAACTTTATCTCTGACCTGTCTGGTGAGTTCTTTGGTGCTCTCATGATGCTGTTTGTTCACTAGTGTTCTACTAGAGACTAAATTACACACAGCTGGACTAATTAGAGGGAAATTGATTGCACTGGATTTTATTTAGGGGTTTCAAAGTAAAGGCTGAATTCCTTTGCACGTCACACTTTTCCAATTTTTCTTTCCAAAATTTTGCATCATGAAAACCATGCATCATTTTCATTCCACTTTACAATTATGTGCTATTTTGTAAGGTGATAAAATGTGAAAAAGTTCAAGGAGTATGAATACTTTTGCAAGCCTCTGTAGATGGTTGTTATAGTTTTCAAGCTAGCTGCTATAGTCTTGCTAGGCAATAGCTGTGATGTCTTAGGTGGTTGCCAAGGTGATGCTAGGCAGCTGCTATGGTGTGAGGGTTGTTTACTGATTGGTTGTTGGGGCTCTGCCTTCAGTGAGTAGATGAAGTTTGGTGACTGTCAAGGAAAAAAAACAGTAGAGTTGGTGTTGGGTTAAAAATGAATGGGAGTCTGTGGGAGAAACTAGGGATGAATAAACAACAAATAGACTATGGGTCAGTATGACTGTGGGTTAGACTGTGGGTCTTTCCTGCGTGAGTACATGCAGTGTGATGACTGTAGGTTAGAGGAAACAGTAGCATTATAGGGCCAAAAATGAATGAGACTCTAGGGGACAAGCAGATGAGTGCAGGTCAGACCAACACTGAATTGGAATTCCATCCAGTCCGGAGTCAAATCCACGAAACCCAAGTTCATGCTTTACTGTACGAGACACCAGCGAAGACGCATATGCACTGTGTTGAATCGTTTGGTCCTCTACTTTATGCATTTTGCCTGTGACTCCAATTAAGTATTTCTCACTTTTCGATACGTATTCATAATTAAGAGGTCATGTCCATAACAATTCAGGCCGTCAACGTAAATGTAAATTTTAAAGGCAGTATTCTCACAAAGCACTAAAGCATACAACATAATGTTTTCATGATTAATGTATTTTATGAAAGACTGACTGCATACTTTTGTTTACAACAAATGTGCATATGGATAAGTACGCACACATTTTGACAGTAATTTTAGTCCATATTTGGTCGAGCAGAAGTACAGAAATGGGCATGCACTTGTCCACTCTATTCATTCTTAATGATAAATAAATTCTGAATTGTTTGGATCAAAAAGCTGTATTCAAGCACACCGTTCCCAATCAGACCAACCATTTTGGCATTAAAACAGTGTCGATATCTCAAAAGCTGCAAGGACAAAAATCTCTAGACCAAGAAGAAGAATATAAATCAGATAACAGTAGTGTCGGGCTTTGCAAAGCAAAGCAAAACCATTATAATGCATGAATAAACAGGGCAGTGACCTTTTTTCAAAATGTGAAATCTCTATCGTCTTATTTTAATGATGTGGAGATGGGTTGGATTGTAAATGTTTCAAAATATCCGCACAGAGCAAATTGTAGGGGGAAGCAGTGACTTATTAACTTCTGACCTTTTATTTGCATGTATAAGTGCAATATGTGTTTCATTGCGTCAATCATATCAAGGCGCACTTTGTTCCTGTTTTGTAAGTGTTGTACTAACTAGCTATCCGTTTCTTCATATGATCAAACTTGTTTCCTGGAGGCAGTTCTAAAGGCATATGACCGGTTTCTGAATGACATCTCTGGCGTAAGCAGAGTAAAAGAATAATCTTTTTCTACGTCAGAACACCTAGTCATTAACACGAGTTCACACGCACTCATTATTTAATTTTTGATACACACAATACTAAACTTGTGCTGTTTTCTGGAATGTACAGTATTGAGCTATCACTGCACTGAAATGAATAGTCCCTGAATGTATGTACCATGGCAATATATGTTAAATGTATATGCAGATATTATACAAGCAAACTTAAGCAGAGCAGAGCCGGCTATGCCCATAAACATACATGTAATATTGTAGCGCTAGCATGCATACACCAAATACATCAGTTACACTAAAAAATCTGTGACAATCTGTGCCACAATTGGTGACACCCCTAGAAAATCTTATTAGTGAAATATAACAGAAGTATATTCTTATTCATATTTTAAATCATATGCTTTAAAGTTCAGGACGGCTTTAATGGTCCGCCATGATTTCCTGTTTCAATGGGGTTTGATGTGTGGCAAGCTGCATGTTGTGTATAGTGTTCAGAAAAGCAGTTGTGTGCATACTGCTTTAAAATATTGTTTTCTTTTGGCAGACGCACTTAGTTTTGCGGCACCCCGAAGAGTTCTCGGCAGCTTTCGGCTGTTGGTTCAGTGGGCCGTGTCTCTCAGTCACGGAGTAGTTCGGAAGTGAACTTCGTTGGCGAGACTGAAACTCCGGTTCAAGGAACCGTTTCGTCGCAGACTGCTACAGGGCCAAAACAGACTGATATTGTAAAAACTGACAGTGAGTATGTTAAGCCTTACAGAGTCATGGTCCGATGCAAGGGGGTAAGCTGTGCATGGAAGTAGATACTGGGGCTGCAATGTCTGTAATCTCAGAGAATCTCGAGATTTGAAAAGGTCAAATTACAGCCATGTAGCGTTAGCCTTAGAACTTATACGGATCAGCCATTAGACTTGTAGGGTCAAATTGAAGTAAAGGTGGAGTGTGGGGAACAACAATTACAGTGAATGGGCTGGCAATGGGCCAGCTCTCATGGGTAGAAACTGGATTCGTGTGCTTAACTTAGATTGGTCTAAGTTGAATCGCATAGACGCAGTTGCCATTGGATGAGAAAAGCAAACCGTTTCTCACGATTAATACCAAACGTGGATTATATATGTGCAACCGGCTACCATACAGGGTCGCTAGTGTGCCGGCCATTTTTCAGGGCACCATGAACCAAATTCTGCAAGGTCTAAAGGGCATTGTGTGTTATTTGGATATTTTGATTACTGGACAAGACACACATGAGCATTTAAGAAATTTGAGAAAGGTGCTGCAAAGGTTGGAAGAATGCGGGTTATGGGTGAGTAAAGATAAATGCTTATTTTTTCAGAACAGGGTTACTTATCTCGGTCACGTCATAGACTCAAAAGGATTACATCCTATGAAGGAAAATCAGAGGCAATCTAAAAAGCTCCAATGCCCAAAAATGTGTCAGAGCTAAGATCTTTTCTAGCAATGCTCAGTTATTATGGTAAGTTTATACCAAACCTGTCTACTGAGATTAAACCACTAACCAAGCTGTTACATAGAGACAAAGAATGGAGCTGGACGGACAGGTGCCAGTCTGCTTTTGAGAGCACCAAGGCGAAACTCATATCTGCGCCAGTATTAACTCACTATGATCCCAGGCGACCTGTGATCTTAGCTTGTGATGCCTCTCCTTATAGGATAGGGGCAGTTATTCCTCACCATTTGCCCGGTGGCACTGAAAAGCCCATTGTGTATGCTTTTTGAACATTGACCAAGACTGAGATGAATTTCTCGCAAATTGAGAAAGAGGCACTCAGTATCGTTTTTGGTGTAACAAAATTTAATGAATACTTATACGGGCATAAGTTCACGTTGGTCACAGACCACAAACCTTTAGTGAAAATTCTGGGACCAAAAACAGGAGTTTCTACGTTAGCTGCCGCTAGACTGCAAAGGTGGTCACTGATTCTAGCCGCATATCAGTATGATATACAATACAAACCTTCCCTGCAACATGGTAATGCCGATGCGTTATCTCGTTTACCCCTAACCATTGAGGGTCCTGAGTGTAATCCAAATTTCACGGTATCCTTTTTGGACATGGTGCCCATCTCCTCAGTAGCGATTGCTAGAAGGACCAGACTCGATCCTGTGTTACAAAGGGTAAAACATTTTACCTGATGACTGGCCTAAACAGGTAACAGAGGAGGAGCTTAAAGCATAATTTTTGAGAAACACTAAGCTGACAGTTGAATGTAATTGTGTGATGTGGGGTTTCCGGGTAGTTATACCTGAGGTGTTAAGATCACAAATGTTGAAAGAATTGCATGCAAATCATCCAGGAATCGTCAAGATGAAAGCTCTAGCCCGTAGCCATTTTTGGTGGCCTCATTTGGATTCAGACATACAAGCATGCGTCAGTACTTGTCAGACATGTCAGTTAGTCAAGAATCAGCCAGCCACAGCTCCTGTTCATAATAGGAATTGGCCTAACAGGCCATGGCAGTGGGTCCATCTGGACTTTGCACAAAAAGGAAAATTAAATTTCCTTGTGGTCACTGACATTTACTCTCGTAACTGGCCTGAAGTCACATTAATGTCTAGTACCACTGCAAATAAGACCATAGAGGTACTGAGAGGGTTCCTTTAAAAGAGCTCTGGAGAAGGGAAAAAAGGAAAGCATGAGCTTGCAGCATTGCATTCACAATTTCCTTTTTTGCTATAGAAGTACACCACATTGTACTACAGGGAAAACTTCAACATAGGTGTTTATAAAAGGGGAATTTAGAACCAGGTTGTCTGTCATAAAACCTAGTTTTACTGGGCTTCTGCAGCAGAAGCAGGACGCAAAGCAGGAAAAACAGGCTGGTAGTTTGAAACATGAAAGGCGCTTTCTACCAAAGCGACAGGTTTTGGTTCGAAACCACAGGGGAGGGGAAAGTGTTAAGTGGCTACCAGGTAGTATTGTGAAGGTGCTGGGAGCTGTTACTTACCTGAATGTGTTTGGAAAAATCTACAAGAGGCATGTAAATCAGTTAATCAATGCTAAAATGTCCACGAATGTGTCAGATGTGTACGATGGCATTGTATCGGAATTTGATGTTCTGGAAAGGTCTAACCAGGTGTCAGAGGATGTCGTTCCTACTTCAGATGTGATTGGTCTAGAAGGGTCTCTAGTTTCATCTCCTAACATTAGACCCAGAGCAGATAATGGTGACAGTTTTTCGCACAAGGTGGCTGAAGAGGAGTCAAGGGTGCATGCTCAAGCCAATTCTGCAAGCTCCCTGTTAAGTGGTAGGCCAAGGCGGCATGTGAAGCCACCAGACAGATTAAATCTGTAGGAACACGGTCCTCCCAAAAAAAAAAGTTCAAAATGTATTCTTGTGAGAAAATTTCTTTCTTATTTCAGGGGAGGAGTGTTGTGTATAGTGTTCAGAAAAGCAGTTGTGTGCATACTGCTTTAAAATATTGTTTTCTTTTGGGTTGACTTTTTCTTTTAGTTTTGATGTGGAATTAAAGTCAAGTGGTAAGGGGTGTCAAGTTTTTATCACGCACCAAAAAGTAGTGCATGATGCAGTGATATGGAGAGTGGAGAAAAGAAGGCCCTCCCGAGTTGTTGGGCGCGGTCTTTTGGTTTTTTGTCTTCGATGGTCAGCAAATAAGGAACAATCATTAAACTCCTGACTCTGTTGTGTTATTGACCCCGGATACACGACACTGTACAAATGGGGAAATAACCACAAGAATACAGTTAACCATTTCTGCAATCAAAAACATAATTAGGAAGTTAAAAGCAACTGGAGAATTGTTTGTCCTGTTTAAGTTCAAGTGACAATAGAGTCTGCAAGGATCATAGCAGGAGAATTGCAGGCATTACTTCAGTCATGGGGTCGAATGTCACTCAGACTATAATAAGACAAACCCACATGACCATAAGTTGTTTAAAAGTGTTGCCAGAAAAAATCGTTTGCACCCGAGAACCAATAAACTGAAGGTTCCACTTCAGAAAGGCGTACTAGTTAGCTACAAGCCAGCCATCCACCTTGTTTTCTTCTCATTCTTTCTCTTCTTCTCTTATGCCTTTGGTTTAAGAAATGGGTAGAATTTCTTTCCATTATCCAAAACTCTTGAGATATCAGGTATCTAAGTCATAAGATCTCTCCACACACAAAGCTTGAGCAAAGGCTAGTTCTCAGTGATTGAGTGCACAAGCCTAGATCCAGTTACTGGACATTAGGAACAGGACAGTTAAAGCGATGTTTAGCTTTTAGCTTGATCAGTAGTGACACTTAAAACATGTTCACTGGTCAGATGCCATCTAATATCACATCAGTGGTTGATGACTGTATTATCTTTTAGGTCCCCAAGGCTTAAACTGAACTGGAAAAAATATGCTCTTACTTACATTCCATCAGTGAGCTGAATATTATGAAGTGACTCTGCTTATCTTTGTCACTTTAAATTTCTGACCTTATACACTTTTTTTGATTAACTTGATTTTATTAAAGCACATAATACACATTGCCTTTCTAACTTAATCAGCATGAAAATAAAAGTACAAATACAATATTTAGATACAGATAAAGCATTTAACAGAGTAAAGTAAAACTTCTGTATTGTTATAAAAAAAAGAAGTTTCACTTTACTCTGTTAAATGCTTTATCTGTATCTAAATATTGTATTTGTACTTTTATTTTCATGTGGATGTGCTTTAATAAAATCAAGTTCATCAAAAAAAGTGTATGAGGTCAGAAATTTAAAGTGACAAAGATAAGCAGAGTCACTTCATAATATCCAGCTCACTGTGACAACAGTGACAACTGAAGCCATAGGTGACAAGTACAGTATTTCAATCTAGTGTCTAAAAGACTATCCAAAAATACTGTACTTGTCACCTATGGCTTCAGTTGTCACTAATCCCTTATCCTCACAGAGCTTCCCTGCACGAGGATGTTTGGTTACTATTTGTATTATTTATTCAGGCATTATCTATTGTCATAAGACAGGATAATAAAATGACTGGTATCAAAACCCATAGTTTCACTCACAAAATAACGCTATATGTAGATTATATAATGCTCTCTCAGTTCAGAATCCTACACAATCCGTTTAAGAGGTCATCTTTTACACCCTGCCTAACAACCCCATATCACATACTTTGGAATAAATATTTCTGCCATGCTGTCAGATTTATGTTAGCCACATGTCATACTATTGTTATATAAGTCACTAGAAGATGACTTAAATTGGTAGATGAAATGACCCATCTTATTTTTAGAGTGCATTGCAACAATCAAAATGACAGTGTTACCAAAGATCAATAATTCATCCTCTATGATCCCTGTCAAACCAAGCAAAAAGTGGTTTAACAAATTAAACTCATTAATAACCTTGTTCAGCTGGAGACACGAGAAACCCCAAAAAAAACTTACTACACCACAAAATGATAAAGACTGCCTTCAGCTTTTTTTTTTTTTAGAAAATAGCAATATCCTAAACTCTTTAGCCTGATAAAAAATAATAACAATTAAAAAAAAAATTAATAGGACACCAACTTTACACACACCAGTGTAATGGTATCCTGACTCTACAAAAAACAAATAACCCCTAATCTTCAGTAATAGAAAAAAAAGGTATGACCCATCTACATCAACTTTTACTAATATCACACTTGTGAATTTTAAAGCACAAGGTCTAAAATATAATACTAATGCTAAATGATATTTAAAATATCACCAATTAGAACATGCTAAACACAAAAATCAGCCTGACCAATAATCTTCTCAAACCACTTTCTCTAATTGCAAGTGTAAACAAATTCACTAACCATAAAAAATCTTTTCAAAACTGTAAGCTGCGCAGTCACTCTGCACTTTCTTCAGGACATGCACTTTTCTGTTATTTTCTGTTATTTTAAATCCCTTGTATTATCAGTCCTGCTCAGCTGGGGAATGAAGCACAACCTTAAAGTATTTGCAGTTTAAATAAAGGGTGATTGATGCCACGGGCTGTCTTTCCACACTTTATTCACTTTATCTTTTATTACAGCAAGGATACAAATCAGGATGACCAGCTCAGGCAGGGCGTTGTACTGCAGTCTTATCTCTAAAATATATCTGTATAATGACATGGGGAATATGGGCAATTAGATTACATAATCCATATTTAAAACATCACCAATTAAAGAGCAAACCAAAAAAATTAAACATTCAGAATGACCAATAATCATCAAATCGGCTCCTCTTACTGAAAGTAGAAACAAATTCACTAACCATAAAAAGCTTGTTTCAAAATCATATGTCCTTCTCAGTATTGTATGGCCATTTGAGTAAAAACACAAATACACTAACTAACTAAACATAAAGTTTTAACACAGAACACACGTAAGACAACAGCAGATGTTCAAAATAAATTTTAAAAAAGGAGATTTGTTCATGATGCACGTCACACCACAAATGCCTTATGAGGGTAGGTGCCAGTGAATCGCTTTTGGAGAATTATTACCCAACAATGATCCAAAGGTCCTAATTGTATTAGGAGATCTCACAACAATAAACCTGCTAACAAAAAAGTCCAAACCACTGCTTCTAGCATTGACCATTACAGAGAAAACTAATCTAAACGGGAAAACAGCACTGTGTTGCACATTGGCTAAATGTACACAATTTTCACTTTTTTATAGCCCACCCTTTGATCGCAGAAGTCTTCATTAAGGAAGTTACATTTTCATGGCATTCTCTGGGCCAAGGCACTCTCAAACAACTTGTGTTTGAGGATCAATCTTTCAGATTACATACAGCCATACATGCTGATTGTTTTGGGATGATTGGGCGGATGGCAAGACAGCAAGACAGTATCACATGTCCCATATATAGAAATGTCAGACATTTTTTGGAAAAGCATGACCAAGACTTAAAAGTACTACCCTGGCCCTTCTTATTCCCCAGACTTGAACACAATTGAGCTACTTTGGGACCACTGTGATAGTTGTGTTTGATCTATGGATCCTTCCCCACGCACCCTTCAACAACTATGCACTGCAGTCAGCATGGCTCCAGATACCTGTGACAACTTACCGGGATCTTACTGAGTCACTCCCAGCCCATCTAGCTGCTGTCTGGCAGTTACTCTGGGTATTAGCTGATGATGATGATAATTTGACTCGATTGTGAATTAACAGATCGCCGAAAACAAGAGCAAATCTCAAGAGCCACACTCCAGGATTGAACAAGAGAAATTACCCACCAACCGCATATACTCACTCAGGGCAAATCTCCAAACTTTGCGTCTGAGTTGAACTGCTGCCCATCCTGTGTGGTCTGATGCTGTTGCTACATCTGCTCAGACTGGGTGCCACTGCTTGCCTTTAACCACCATGGAGCTCCTGGCTATCCTGCACTGTGGAAGCTTGGCCTGCTGACCCATCCGATGACCCAACTACTTAATTACGGACTAATCAGACATTTATCCTTCTTCCTTACAAACACTGAACGCTTATTTTCTTTGCTTGTCTTGATATCTGATGTTGACCCGTAGAGCATGGGTTCCCCTTTCGAGGGAGATTTTCCTTGCCTCTGTCGCCCTAGGCTTGCTCAGTGGGGCTCGGTCACCAGATTCTAAGCTACTTTGTGACATCATCGGTTGTAAAAAGCACTATATACAAAAATGTTGACTTGACTTGACTAATCCACAGCCATACTAACCCTGCACGCTTCTATGTGTTGTTTATTCATCCCTCATTCCTCTTATACACTCCCGTCAATTTTAGTAACACCTTAATAACCACCTGGGATACAGTAGCAGCCCTTTACCAACCACCTTGCAACCTGCTGGGAAACTCTATCAACCAACTAGCAATACCTTAACAACCTTCTAATATGCCGTAGCAAGTGGATTGCAAAACAGTAGCAATCAACTGGAATACAGAGCAACTACCTAGCAACTCAATACCAACCAGCTGGGATAGCATAGCAACAACCTAGCAATGTCTTAACAACCATCAAACATCACTACAGCAACCATCTTGCAACTCCATAGCAACTGCCAAACAATACCCTAGCAACCACCAGGCATATCATAGCAACTGCCTGAGCAACCATACGGGATATCATAACAACCATCTGGCGACATCTTAGCAACCGACAGGCAAACCATAGCAACTGCCTGGCAACACTACAGCAACCACCTGGGATACCAAGGCAACTGGCTAGCAACACCTTAGGAACTCCCTGATATAGCATAGCACCTGCCTAGCAACACCTTAGCAACTATTTGGTATAACATTATTCCAACACCATTCAAGATAACCAGTATTCATTTTCTGTGAATAATTTATCTCTGCTTTTATTACAGTGAGTATAGCAATCAAGATGAAACGCTGAAGTCTGAGGTCAGTCAGGAAATGGGCGTTGTACAGCCGTTATAACCCTAAAATACATTTTTATAAAGCCATGGGGAAAATGATTCCATAACAGCAGTCTTTATAGCTGATTTATTCTCCAAGATTATCCAGGTTTGATTCCTACATTATGCCAAGGGTGTAGAAGCGTGTTTAACATTACGTGGGGACATATTTGCTACTATGAGTCAAATACCACATTATCTCATAAAATTATAAATAGCTTTAAGCTGATTCCACTGTTGCTAAGGTAGTAAAATACTGTATGTAGTGACGTGGAACTATATTAGTGAAATTACAATAAACAGCAAATAGTTCTGCTTCTGCTGCCCTAAAGCCACGAGACTGCACTTACTATAAGCAAGCACTACCGCAATGCTTGTGAACTCTCTGCTTTGATGTATGTTGGACTCACAAAGTAGCATTCCAGCATGTGATGTGCGAGGTGGTGGGTTGTCCTGGTGCAGCTGATGAGTGCAGCCCGCACACCAAGTCTATCCGCAGTACATTTATTTTCACATTTTTGTCACATTCTTGGACGCAAGCAGGTTACAATTAACTAAGCATATTGAATAGAATAGAATAGAATAGAATAGAATAGAATAGAATAGAATAGAATAGAATAGAATCCTGACTAATAATAGAATGTACTTGCATAAAGCGATTTAATGCAACACTTTCCAACAAATTGTGAAGGATATAATGGAATACAGGAATTGGAAATATGTACTCAGAATACAAGAACAAATTAAAATGAAGACTCTGTATTCAGGTTATGTCTTGTAAAGGCAAATTTTAAAATTTTAATATTTAAATACTTCAGAAATACTTACCCACTACATAAAAACAACATACAACATTAAAAGAAACACCATCACTTATTGTTAATTGATTTTAAATCTGCTACATGAGTAAACTGATAAATCCATGTCATGGCCAGTTATTAATGTGTTAAGCCCTGCTAAAGTCTGAGTGCATATGTAATATGTAATATGTAATATGTCAGGCACTGACAGAGCACCTTGTCTTTTATCTGCTAGTGCATTAAGATCCTAGTGGAATGATAGAGAAAGGAGAAAAGTTTTTTTTCTAACCAAATGGCTTCAGTCACAAATATTAACAGATCATGTTTTTCTCTTCTTCAGCTATCTGTCCAAAACTCTTTCAGTGCAAGGATGCAATCAACAAGGCACTTTACCCACCAGCCAATCAGCTTGAAGATGAAAATGAGGAAGTAGTAACAAAACTGCATGTTCAGTCATTCTTTAAGAATGCAGTTTTAGGATAAAAGCCTCCAGCTTCTTGCAACTCCTAACTCATTCTCCTCACTTCCCTTGTCTCATTCGTTGGCATTTTTCTTGTTTGCTCTGGAACAAAATTGTTTTATCTGGGAGGAGTCAGGCCCCTTCTCCCCCAAAACCCCTTCCACCCAGGCCATGTTTTGTAATACAGCACTTTGGCTGTTACCACCTTTATCACCGCTGGAATCACACAGTACAGCATGCTCAGATAACCAAGAATGTCATTCCTTCCCAGTTAAACAGAACACTGGAGAACAGAGATATCCCAGATATTTGCTATGATATTGCTAGGTGGTTGCTATGGTGTTCCAGGTGGTTGCTATGGTGTCCAATGCAGTTGCTGCGTTGCTAGGTGTTTACTACGGTATCTCAGGTGATTCTATGGTGTTACTAGGCATTTGCTAAAATATAACAGGTTGTTGATAGGGTGTTACTAGGCGGTTTCTATGGTATCAGAGATGGGTGCTATGGTGTTGCTAGGCAATTGCTATGATGCCCAAGATGATTGCTATGGTGTTGCTATGTGGTTGCTATGGTGTCCAATGGGGTTGTTCAGGTGTTGATCAGTGATTGCTAAGGTATCCCAGGTGGTTGGAATGACATTGCTAAGCAGTTACGACGGTATTCCAGATGGTTGCTAAGGTGCTGTAGTCAATTGCTATGGCATTCCAGGTTGTTTCTAGGAGTTGTTGTTGCTAGGCAGTTATTGTACTATTGCTATTGTATCCCAGGTGTGTGCTAGGGTTTTGCTAAGAAGTTGCTATGGTGTTCCATGTGGTTGCTAGATTTTGCTAAGCAGCCGCTATGGTATTCCACTTGGTTGCTAAGCGGTTGCTATGGTGTCCCATGTGGTTGCTAGGGTTTTGATAAGCAGCTGTTATAGTATTCCACTTGGTTGCTAAGGTGCTAGGTGGTTACTACGTGGTTGATATGCTACCAAAGGTAGTTGCTATGTAATCCCAATTGCTTGCTAGGCTGTTTCTAGGCAGTTGATATGCTATCCTAGGTGGTTGCTATGGCATTGCTAAGTGGATGCTTTTGTCTTCCAGGTGGTTGCTAAGGTGTTGGTATTTGGTTGCTATGGTATCCCATTTGGTTGCTAGGGTGTTGCTCGGCAGATGCTATGATATCTTATGTGGTTGCTAAGCAGTTGCTATGGTATTCCAGGTGGTAGCTAGAGTGTTGGTAGGAGGTTACTATGGTATCCCAGGTGGTTGCTAGGGTTTGCTAAGTGGCTGTCATGGCATTCCAGCTAGTTGCTAAGGTGTTGCTAAGCAGTTGCTATGGTATCTTATGTGGTTGCTAAGCAGTTGCTATGGTATTCCAGGTGGTCACTAGAGTGTTGGTAGGCGGTTGCTATGGTATCCTAGGCGGTTGCTATGACGTTGCAAAGCTGTTACAATGGTAGTTCAGCTAGTTGCTATAGTCGATTGCTATGGTATCCCTAGTGGTTACTAACATGTCGGTAGGCAGTTGCTGTGGTATCTTAGGTGGTGGCTAAGCAGTTGCTATGGCATTCCAGGTGGTTACTAGGGTATCGGAAGGCAGTTGCTATCGTATCTTAGGTGGTTGCTGAGCAGTTGCTATGGTATCCCATGTGTTCGCTAAGGTGTTGCTAGGTGGTTGCTCTGGCATCCCAAATAGTTGCTATGGTGTTGCTAGGCGGTTGCTATGGTATCCCAGGTGGTTACTAAGGTGTTGCTAGGCAGTTGCTATATTATCCTGAGTTGTTGTTATGGTGTTGCTAGGTGGTTGCTTTGGCACCCCTGATAGTGGCTAGGGTGTTGCTAGGCAGTTGCTATGGTATCCTAGGTGTGTGCTATGGCATTGATAAGCGGTTGCAATGATATTCCAGATGGTTGCTGAGGTGCTGTAGTCGATTGCTATGGTCTCCCTGGTGGTTACTAGGGTGTTGGTAGGCAGTTTCTATTGTATCTTAGGTGGTTGCTGAGCGTTTGCTATCGCATTTGTGACAGAACTGCCTAAAGTAGTAGTAAACGCTCACAAAAGAAATGTGGGTGTGGCCATTAAAAAACACGGACAGAGTGAAAAAACAGCAGATTTTATTAGGCTGATATGTATGGAAGGGCATAACCCATAACCATCCCAGTGAGCAAAATTGGAAAAATGGAAAAAATAATAAAAATTTAAAATGAAAAAGTCAAACGAAAAAAAGTAAATTAAAAAAAATAATGCACTCGATTTAGTTATCCAAAAAAAAAAAATTGTTAGCTCACAGTCTAAATTAGTTCTGCTATTGCCTCTAGTCCATGAATACAAAATATACAGAGGTCTGAGAGAGAGAGAGAGAGAGAGAGAGAGAGAGAGAGAGAGAGAGAGAGAGAGAGAGAGAGAGAGAGAGAGAGAGAACAACTAGACAAGGAACCAAATAAATTCCCATTTTACCTAGTGGGACTCCTTTTGCCGCCGGACCTATAGACCAGACAACACTCTCAAACAAATGGGTAATAGCATTTCAAGAAAGAAGAGAAAAGGAGCCCGTGCACTGACTCAGTATAACCTTAAACAATAACATTAGCAGCAAAATATATTTACTAGCAGCTAACAGTTACATAGAATTACCTTTATGTATTGAGTCTTAGTGTTTAAAGGGGGATTTTCACCAGAACCCATGTGCGGTCTGCCTGGCAACCGCCACAGCATTCCAGGCGATTACTAAGGTATTGGTAGGCAGTTGCTATGGTATGCCAGGTGGTTGCTAGTGTTTGCTAAGCAGCTGTCATGGCATTCCAGTAGGTTGCCTAAGTTTTGCTAAGCAGTTCCTATGGTATCCCAGGTGGTTCCTAGGGTGTTGCTAGGCGGTTGCTGTGGCATCCTAAGTGGTTGCTATGACATTGCTAAGCAGTTACGATGGTATTCCAGATGGTTGCTAAGGTGTTGTACTCGATTGCTATGGTATCCTTGGTGGTTACTAGGGTGTTGGTAGGCAGCTGCTATGGTACCTTAGGTGGTTATAAAGGGGTCACTATGGCATTCCAGGCGGTTACTAGGATGTTGCTAAGCAGTTGATATAGTACTTAAGGTGGTTGCAATGGTGTTGCTGAGCAGCTGTTATGGTATCCGAGGTATGAGGTATGGTATCTAGTTGGGTTGTTTCCTGAGTGTTTGCCAGGTGTTGCTCAAAATGAATGAAGGTCTGTGGGAGAAACGAGGAATGAACAACACATTGATTTAATTTTGTTCTTAATGGGAGAAAATAGGAAAAATCAGTTGCTACCGATTTATCTGATGAAAAAGCTGTATACAAGCACACCATTCCTGAACAGCCTGAACATTTTGAACATCACAGTTGGAACAGTGTCTATATTTCTAAAACAAGAAATGTGTACAAAAAAAACTACACTGTTGGATAACAGCAGTGCCACACAGTGTGTAGTCATTAACTAGAAACCTGCATTTCTTAAGGAAACTCAGAATGGTTGTGCAGTTTAAATGGTTCACACTTCCTACTAGGCTGTTGCTATGCTGTGGTTGCTATTGAAGGTATGAGGGATAACCGAACAGCACATAGTGGAGGGCAGGTGAGTATGGCTATGCACTAGAGTTTAGGGATATGCCCTGAGTGAGTATATGCAGTTTGGAGGCTGCTTGGAACAGGAATCAATAGGCCAAACAAACAAGACAAGTGTGGGTCAGACCAGTATTAAATTTCTGCTTGGTGGACTGCCCTGTGATGGTGTATGTAACATGGTGTCTGTTGTTCGGTAATAGGTAAAGTAGATGGTCACGTACTTTTTCATGCCAGTTCATTCTAGAGGTAAATAATTGTAACTAGAAAAGTAAATGTCCTGAAGGAATCACGGAATGGTTGCAGAGCTTAAATGGTCCCCACTTCCCTCTAGGCTGCCATTGCTATGGGAGGAACAAGAGATGGGCTCACTATGCGGGTTACAACGTCAGTTTGCTTATCTGTCCTGAGTGCAATTTGGTGGCTGTAGGTTAAAGGATACAGTAGGGTTTAGGTGGGGGTGAAAATAATTAGGACTCTATAGGAGAAATGAGTGATGAGGGGGAAAGAAGACAAACAGATAAGTGTCAGACCAACACTGAATTTGTGTTGTAGATGGGCAGTTGATGAGTGTATGCCAGGACACCATTTCTGATTAGACACCATTCTGATTACACATTCCAAAACAGGCAGGACTAGTTGGCGAACAAAAAATGTATACCGAGACAAAGAAGAAAAGGAAGGGGAATAAAAAAAGTTTTGCATATTACACACTGACTGAAGGAAACACAGAATGGTTGCGCAGCTTAGTTTTGTTGCTAGCTGCTTGCTAGGTGTTGTTAAAAATGAATGGGATTCTATTCAAGAAATGTAGGATGCAGAAGATAAGATAGCCTTTTATTATCCCACATGGGGAAATTTGCATAGTTACAGCAGAATAGCAGCAAATATACAATAAGAAACTATACAAATGTACATGTTTTTGCACAGTTATTGAGAGACACTGCCCAGATATTTGAAGATATTGCAGTTATGATCTCTTATACTAGCTACACCAATTACTGATACTCTCTTTCAGTCACCTAAATACTAATGGTATATGGAGTCAGATTGCGTGAATTCAGTGATGTAAGCAGTCAGGTGGCTATACAGGTAATAAGGTGCAATAATTAAGTCACATTGAATATACAGAGTGATATGGGTCCATATAGTGTTCTGCTGTAGTAAATGTCTGATGCTCTGCTTGGGGAGAGCAGTAGGGAGAAAAGAGCTGCAGTATCTCTCCTTACCACACCGCAGGTGGAGGAGCCCGTCACTGTCGGTGCTGGGCAGTGCAGCAACTGTCTCTTGTAGTGAGTGAGAGGTATTCTCCATTATGGATGCCAGCTTGGCCAACATAGTCCTCTCTGCTACCTCCTCCACTGAGTCTAATGCACAGCCCAGAAAAGAACTTGCCTTCTTCAACAGCTTGTCCAGTTTCTTTCTGCCTGAGGTCGGGATGCCAACCTCCCCCCCAAGGCAGTGCGTGTCAGTACGGATTATAGTTTGGGGATCTGCCCTGAGTGAGTACATGCAGTTTGGTGGCTGTTGGATAAAGGAAACCATGCCTGAGGTATATGAACTATGGATGTAAACATCTAGTTCGGCGTCTATTTTTGGAAAGTCTGTTTACACGGCAATCGAATGCCTCTTAAGGCATTTAAAATTGGGTGCTGCCACTTCACCAGCTTCCGAGGTGGGAAACCCAGTCACTGCAAGAGAGAACGCTGTTTGCACAAACCTCAACTAGGGCTGGGTATTTAGACCCCAACCCAAACGGCCAAAGTGGCTCAAACATCTTAAGATGCTCAAAACTGTCATTTGTGTCATCTTAAGACGTGACGTGTTAATACAGACACCAGGCGATAAAGACCAAATGTCTTATGTGGTGTTTTGAAATAAGTCTTTTTGTGAATTGGACTCACAGAAAGATTGTACCTCCACATGAGATTTATACTCCAAATGTGTGTGTGGATGTGAATGGATGCTGAGTGTATAGGGAGAGGGGAGTATTTTGCGTTTCTTGTAATCTAATGATTTTAGTAGAGTAAATATAGGAACAGAAAATCTTTGGAATTATAGTTAGAAAAAGATTTAGATGTTGGAAGCAGGACAAAATGCTATGGTACTTATTACTTCATCATGGTTTAAAATACTATATAACAAAGATATATTTATGCAGGTGTAGAATATGCATGACAAACACATAAGCTGATGTTGAGAATGAGTTTAAATAGCCTTTAATGCAAAAAATCAGATCAAATATAAAGTGTTGTTTGATTAAATAGTACATAGAATAAAATACGGCAAAAATAATATAGAGTGTTTGTAATTCAGACACTGAATCTGTAATGGTTTACTCCCACAATAATATCATCATATAGTGTCCTTATTGATTTATTATCTGTAATCGTCAGTCAGCATACAGAAGACACGAACAAAACGCTCTGTTAATACATTCTCTAAAGTGAACAGACTTAAATATAACATGTTTATGCTGATCTTTAATTCCTACAATTGCAAAATACATAATCTGTAACAAAGTGTGGAAATAAATATATTAGTAAACTTGTTGGAAGCAAGCTATTCCAAATCAAGGGTCAAATCTTTTTAATATGTAATTCATACAAATGCAGAAAACGTTATCAGTAACAAAGTGTGGAGCAGGTTTTATATGAGCGTGAATTTAAATAAATCTATCTAGAAGCTGATTAATGCCTCTTAAAGAGCCAGACTAGACTGCTGGTGCCAGTGTCTACACCACTGTTTCTCATTCCTAGTCCTGGAGGCACCTTGCCCTGCACTTGCTCGCAATGGACCTGATGCAACCTATCAGATCATTAACAACCCCCTCTGCAGTGGGTGTGTTACAGCAAGGAAACCTGTTATGTGCAGGGAAATGTACCTCCATGACCAGTGTTGAGAAACATTAATCTAGTACAGAGGATGCCCAGGATTACATTTAGGAAACACTGATCTTAGTTATTAATTAACCCATAGTTGTTATCTGGATGTATTATGCACTTTGCCAGTGCTGCCAGACAAAAAGTTGCAAACCAGGTTGAAACAGGGGTTACCATCTTTGCTACTAAATGACCAACAACTCTAACTGTATCAGCTTCAATAAGACATTCACAGACATATAGACATAAATTCACAGTTTACACAGCACTTTTCATAGTATGGTTGTCATAGTGAGTTGGTTTGTTTTCTGAGATTTCTAAACGTCAAAAGATCCACGGATTTGAGGTCTGCTGATTCTCGCCTGTTGAGAAAGACAGAGGTTTTTATGAATACTTTATTATTTATTATTATTTGTGGTAATATTTAAGTGTGCTGTCTGCACTGCTATTAACAGAACTGATATATCTTTGTCTGTAACAGTTCTTTTTCCATCTATCCTTAAAGTAAACCAGGTTTATCATTTACAGCATCTTTCCCATTTGTGTCCAATTCCCAGTTGTAGCCATCTGTGCTAAAATCATCAATTCTGTTATCTAAGCTACACCCAATGTAAGTTACAGTCATCATCTTCCTAGTATTTAAAGTTACTTACAGGTTGGTTGTTGTGATAATACCCAGGTGGAATGTGTTGCTGTGGTGAGGCAGAAGGTTGTGTGGAATAATGTGGTCTCTGTGTTGAGTTACTCAGCTGACTGTAACGGTTTTCATGTGCATATCCTAGATTGTCGTAGTTCATCTTTAGGCCTGCAACACAAAGGAGTTATTATTCACACCACCATTCACTATGGTCAAACTCTTCCTGATATCAGGTGCTCTGTTCACTCTGTTCTAGCATAATTAGAAACTTGCTTCATGAACCATAGTTATAATGAACCTTGCATAGATTGCACAGCTTTGGTTTTATATTGTACTGTGTTGAACTGATGCTTCATAAATGTTTCATGACAAAATAAAATCTTATGATGCTGTTTACATGTTGGTACCTGAATGAGATGTGCTTGGTCTGCTCGGTGACCACTCAAAGTCATCATCTAGCCACTGGTTCACTAATTGTTGTTTATTGTCCTTATCCCTATGTAAGAAAGATTGGCAGGAGAAAAGGTCATGATGGGACATTTTAGCTTACACACAAGCTTATGAATTTAACACACAGAATGTGCCACACATCACACGGCATATTACTCCTTCAGTATTCAACAGACACACCAAGCTCCTTACCTTTTCGTCCTACTTCTATTGATAAAGAGGTAGACTGACAGCACTGCTATTGCTAATACCAAGACCACTAAAACAACCCCGAGTCCAGCATAAAGGCCCACTTTGCTAACTTTGAGCGTGCAGTCTTCTCCCAGATACCAGTTTGCATCTGTGTGACGGCAACTAGAATACAGAAAATGCCATATACATTAATCCTCATTAGAGTGACAGGAACAGAATGTTATACATGATTACTATAACAGAAAAAGGTACGTACTAGCAGGCTGGGCCGTTCTTTGAAACTGCACATGTGCCTCTGTTCTCACATAGTTTTGGATCAGAATGTTCTCGGTGGCATGCGGTCACACATGTCACTTTCCTATCCACTGTGACGTTAGTATAATACTGCCGGTAGTCCTCAGGAAGCTCTGCAGTAGCTTGTTCACAGATTTCTAACAAAGAAGTAGATGTAAGAGATAATGTAAGATTCTTAAATATTTCTTTCTTTTCCCTGTATTTCTCAAGTTCAGGTTTAATTGGTCAGTGTCTTGATTACCTGTTCCATTCAGTTCGGTGCGACTGACCCCCGCTTCAGTAATAATAAAGTTTGGGCAGTTTCCAACTGGGAAAATAAGATGTGTTAAGATTTAGTTTACACTACTAATATCATGTTGTATAACAGCAAACAAATCATTTATGAAAGTCGAAGGCACAGTCAAGAAAACTTACCATCGCCTACAGAACAGTTTTGCACTGTTGTAAGAGCTTCTTCCACCTGCTTAAAGATTTCATCATAGACAACATCAGCCTGGTCATTTGGAATTTTCACAATGATGTCATGCTGAACTTTCACACTGTAAAAACAAAAGAGGGAGAGAAACATGTCAAATATAAAGTATCTAAGATATTTAAGACCGCACATTATAAGAACTGTTAAATTACTAATAAACTTTAGCACCTGTAATAAAACCAGTTACAGATGTATTTATAGGATTTTCCCTCCCAAAGTGCAAAAAATGTACTGGGAAGACATGATATGATAATGAACCTCTACGGCTGCTATTGTTATCGCTCAGATACTTTTTTGAGACTGATCAATTCAAAATAATAACAATCACAATTTGTACATAACTCACTGTTTGAACCTGATACAGGAGAAGAAAACATGGTTCATACAAAAAGCACATGAAACACATACGTTTTTATTTTACACTACTCAAATGTTAATTATGAAATTGCATGTTCATTTGCCTGGACATGCTTAATAGGTAACATGTAAATTGGCCACCCCCCACTATTGGTAATTAGCCCCTCGCTTAGTGATTCTGCCACATAGATTGTTGAGCAGAGTGAGTATTTCGAAAGCTTTTTATTGCTTAGTGAGGTGCTGATATGGTTTTGTATTCAGAATTTTAAGTCACCTGTTATTAACTGAAGTTTCCCTCTCAGTCCACCTCCTGTGTCTTCTCTGGTCTAAAGGCCCCCCTTTACTGTTTATGAAGAGACAAACCATGGTTTACAGATTTACTTTCTCATCATACAATTATTTGATCATAAAGCAGTTGTTTAAGGTAATAACTTATGTAACTGATCTACCTGAGAATTATGTTTGTGATGTCTAGAAAGTGTTTGATCTTCTTGGTGTAGAATAGTGTCATCTGTAAGAAAATAATGATTTATGTTTAAAGTTGTGTCATGAGTTGTATCTCAGAGTTAGTCATTCTTTTGTATACAGAAAAGGAAAGCGAGTGAGCTAATCCACACTGTCAGTAAAGCTAGGTAGAAACATGCATACACATCTCCACACATTTTCCATCAGATATAATACATTTAAATATATTTAAACAAAATAAGGTGGTTGCATATGCAGCCTTTATAACTTACCTTTGTTTTGAAATCTGCTGCAAATTCTTTAGATTCTTTTGAGGATGTATCATCAAATTCATTAATGTACTGTTCATTCACCGTTACGTTAGCAATGACTGACCTGTTAAGTTCATCTACAACACAGGAGAAACAGATTAAACGAAGCAAAATGAAACTGATGTAAATTTCAATAGTAAAAACAACAATTACTCATCTCATATCACATTCTTATTAAATTATGTACCATAGTTATCTAACAACACTCCTCATAAAAGACTAATAATTTTACTATGGTAGTCAGTAGATTTCATTGCATATGTACCACAGTCACAGTTATAACAACACATTGGTCTTTGGTCTAGTGTACTCCTGTTCTGCAAAATATTTTCCCTGCTTCAACACTACAGAAGGTAAAGGCAAATCAACAGGCAAGTTAATGAGCAAAGAAAATACTGCAAATCAGGGATACTAGTTATACTCCAAGACTGTGACTGTATAAAGAGAAATAAACTGAAAAGAAAAATGTATAAAGAGATTCTTTAACAAACCTATGCCTATTTCAGTTTCAACGGTGTCACAGACTCTTCCAGTTAAACCAGGGGGGCAGTGACAGAACTTTTGGTTTGGATCTGGAGTGCCTCCATTTTCACAAGCAAGAGTAGATTTTGTGGTTGAAGTAGTAGTAGCTGCTGTTGTTGGACTAGTAAATACAGCATCAGTTGTTGAAATAACAGGGGCCTTTGTTGTATGATGGGATGTAATAAAATTGTTGTCTGTAGTTGATTCCAAACCCTCTGTTGTTACAGAATCACCAGTGGTCAAGTCTGGACTGAGAGTGGTTGATTTTGAGACATCTTCTGTTGGATTAAATGTAGCTGTTGCTACATCCCCTGCTGTTGTGGTGAAGACACTGCTTGTTATGCTTGTATCTGGTGAAATTGTTTCCACTGGTATTGTGCTTGAATCTGATATAGTTATAACTGAGCTTTCAGTTCTCGGATCAGATGTAGTAATTAGCGGATTGAATGTAGTTGCTTCTGAACCCTCTGTCATTGTGCCTTGTGTAGTTGATCCTAAGCCATCTGTTGGTGTATTCACATCTGGTGACACCTTGTCTGTTGTGTCTGTAAATAATGTAGTTGCACTTGAGCTTTCTGTTGATATGCCGGCACTGGGTGTAGTTGTTTCCATGCTCTGTACTGTTGTTCCTATATCTGAGGTAGCTGTGGCAGGACTGTATGTAGTGCCTACATCTGGTGTTTTTGTTTCCACGTCTTCAGTTGTTGTTTCTGCATCAACTGTAGTACTTTCCAAGTTATTTATGGTTGTTAATGACCCTGATGTATTTTCAGTAGGAGTAAATGCAGTTGCTTCTGTATCGCCTGTTGATGCGGAGAAGCCACTAGATGTTGTGAGTGGTGGTGTTGTCTCTGAGACCTCTACTGTTGTTACTGCATCTGATATAGTTGTGGGAGCACTGAAAGTAGTTCCTTCTGTGTTGTTGGTTGACAAGCCTGCATCTGATGTCATTGGTCCTACATCAGTGGATGTCACTATATGTGCAGTAGTTGTTTCCAAAATAGTTATTGGTGTAGTTGTGATTTCTGAAACTTCTGTTGTGCTTGAAGGGTCAAAAGTTATTTCAGCTTTAGGAGTTGTTGATTCTAAAACAGTGACTGCTGAGCCCAAACCATCTGTTGTTGGTTCCAAGCTCCCTGTTGTTGTTTCTGGGTCTCCAGCAGTTGTAAAAGGACTTAATGATGTCACTACAGTTGTACTGGCATAGTCACTGGATGTTGCTGCTACATTTTGTGTTGTTGCTTCAGAATCAGCTATTGTTGTGCCCACATCAGCTGTAGTTGTAAAAAAATTCTCTGTGGTTGCTTCTGACTCTGATGTGGTAACGCTAGGAATGAAAGTAGTTGCTTCTGAACCGTCTGTTGTGGCAGAGTTACTTTGTGTAGCATCTGAATCCAGTGTTGTTTCCAAACCTGCTCCTGTTGTCCCTGCATCTGTTGTTAACGTTTCAACAGCTGCTGTTGTACCATCATTTGGTGTCATTGTTTCTGCACCCTGTGATGTTGGTTCCAAGCTCCCTGTTGTTGTTTCTGGGTCTCCAGCAGTTGTAAAAGGACTGAATGATGTCACTACAGTTGTACTGGCATAGTCATTGGATGTTGCTGCTACATTTTGTGTTGTTGCTTCAGAATCAGCTATTGTTGTGCCCACATCAGCTGTAGTTGTAAAAAAATTCTCTGTGGTTGCTTCTGACTCTGACATGGTAACGCTAGGAATGAACGTAGTTGCTTCTGAACCGTCTGTTGTGGCAGAGTTACTTTGTGTAGCATCTGAATCCAGTGTTGTTTCCAAACCTGCTCCTGTTGTCCCTGCATCTGTTGTTAACGTTTCAACAGCTGCTGTTGTACCTTCATTTGGTGTCATTGTTTCTGCACCCTGTGATGTTGGTTCCAAGCTTCCTGTTGTTGTTTCTGGGTCTCCAGCAGTTGTAAAAGGACTGAATGATGTCACTACAGTTGTACTGGCATAGTCATTGGATGTTGCTGCTACATTTTGTGTTGTTGCTTCAGAATCAGCTATTGTTGTGCCCACATCAGCTGTAGTTGTAAAAAAATTCTCTGTGGTTGTTTCTGACTCTGACGTGGTAACGCTGGGAATGAACGTAGTTGCTTCTGAACCATCGGTTGTGGCAGAGTTACTTTGTGTAGCATCTGAATCCAGTGTTGTTTCCAAACCTGCTCCTGTTGGCCCTGCATCTGTTGTTAACGTTTCAACAGCTGCTGTTGTACCTTCATTTGGTGTCATTGTTTCTGCACCCTGTGATGTTGGTTCCAAGCTTCCTGTTGTTGTTTCTGGGTCTACAGCAGTTGTAAAAGGACTGAATGATGTCACTACAGTTGTACTGGCATAGTCATTGGATGTTGCTGCTACATTTTGTGTTGTTGCTTCAGAATCAGCTATTGTTGTGCCCACATCAGCTGTAGTTGTAAAAAAAGTCTCTGTGGTTGTTTCTGACTCTGACGTGGTAATGCTAGGAATGAACGTAGTTGCTTCTGAACCATCGGTTGTGGCAGAGTTACTTTGTGTAGCATCTGAGTCCAGTGTTGTTTCCAAACCTGCTCCTGTTGTTGTTTCCACCTGTGTTGTTATATCAGTCTTGTCTGTTGTTTCTGGAACATGTGTAGTTGTATCCAAGTTCTCACTGGTTGTTTCAGACTCTGATGTAGTTATGGGAGCAGTGAATGTTGTTGCTACTGTCGTACTGGCATAACCACTGGATGTCATTACTGAATCATTTGTTGTTGTTTCCAAATCAGCTGTTGTTGTTTCTTCATCTAGTGTTGTTGTTTCTAAGACAGGTGATGTCGTAACTGCATCCTGTGTTGTTGGTTCTGCCTCTGATGTTGTCAGGGAAGGACTGAAAGTTGTTGATACCAAAATTTCTGTCGTACTTTTAGAGTCAGTGGATGTTGTGACTACCTCTGGTGTTGTTGTCTCAAGAGCAGGTGCTGTTGTGCCTACAGGTGTTTCTGATTCTGATGTAGTTATTATTGGCACCAGCGTAGTTGCTGCTGAACCATCTGTTGTGGCAGAGTCACTGGGTGTAGCTTCTAAATCCAGTGTTGTGCTTTCCAAGCTAACAGCTGTTGTCTCTGCATCTGCAGTTGCTGTTGGTTCCACGCTCCATGCTGTTGCTGATGGATCTGGTGATGATTGTCCTACGGCGGTCGATGCTGTACCACATATGAAAATATATATGTATTAGTGCATTCTTCATTTTCCTATCTTGCATGTCAAAAAGTGATGGCTACAATGTGCTTTACAGACTGTTACAGATGGGAGAAGGCTAAGCTGAACGTGATACTTTGGCAGTTCTTTGGCTCTATCCGTTCCACAAAAGGTGAGTTGTACAAAATCAGCAATTATCTTGGACAGAGCACAGGGCTTAGCAGTTTGCTTAGTTACCCAGCATCATTTTGGGTGGTCAGGTACACAGAACAAGGAGCACTTACAAATGAGTCATATGTTATCAAAGCAGATGAAAATGGCACAAAATACAGCACACTGATGTTCAGTGAAGAAACAAAAATGTCTGCTAAACCTGGAGACAGCTTATGCCCAATAGCAACATGGAAAAATAATTTAGGACATGGAAAAATATTAATCAGTAATATTAGTGCCACACAGTGCACCAGCCTTTACTTACATTAAAAACAGACAGTGTGTGAACCAGATGCAGTTGGGTACAATTATGGTATGGGCAACAATGCTTCCACAGACATGCAGAGAGGTTGGAACTTGCCACATTTAAACCAACCACTGCTTGCGAGTCACAGGAGTTCAAACATTGTCTGAGACCGGTCTGGAGATTATGTCTGTTCCTGGACACCAGTAAGAAGCAATAGGCTTGTACTGTTATCAAGTGACCTTAAACTAGCATATATCTCTAGATCTTTAAATAGCTTTACTAATTACACGCCTGAGAGCTTGTTAAGCTACTGGAGACCCTCAATAGCTGACAGAAAAAAATGGACTGCAGTCCTCAAGGCTAAAAAACATTGTTGTGCCTTTGGCTTTGTGATGACACACCCTCTCTCATGTTGTTTTACTTAATTAAAACCATATTATTAGGACATGCATCTAAACTGAATGCAATTTTTTTTTCAGCAGCGTGTTTATTAGCCTGTATTTTGCATCTGGAGCATTGAATAAATAACAATTAAACAATGTTACTGTATCTGTGATGTGTTTCACTAAATTGTTGATTTACACTGTTCTTTCTGTTAGAAACATCCATCGAAACTTATAGAATTTAACTGTGTACCAACAAACACTGCCTGTATCTATACCTGAGACATTATAACTGAAGTAAATCCCAAGCATTTCTAAGGTAGCTATTAAAATATGTCAGTAATATAGAAGTCCTGTTTTTTTTTGTTTTTTTTTTTTTGTCCTTGTAGACATCTGTCATTTGTGGAAGTCTTATAATTATAATATTATGTACTCACTAGCCCTAAATCAGTATGTATTCTCATCTAGGGCAGGGACAAATGGACTACAAAACATACCTTGTTATGATTAGGCTGAATAGTAAAAAACAATTTGTAGGTTTTTTAATTAATTTGGGCTAAACGTTTAGTTGAGTTAAAGCTTTGTGTAAGATGTTACAAGCAAATCTCCTCTTTACTAAAACACCAAATATCTTTTCTTATGTTTATAGCTTGTTTTGACAAGCTCTTCACGGTCCTGCACTGGGATTAGTATATTTCCTTTGTTTTGGTTTATACTTGGTTCTATATGTTTTCTTGGTCAGAAATACAGTGACTGCTTTACTTATTGATGGTCCAGCCTCCAGGTCTTTTATTATGAAAGAAATTTGTCTGTGATGGATAAAACTCTTACAATATGACAGAAACGGAGCAATTAGCTATGTCAGCTATGTTGATGACTGTACTAAGCAAGGTCAATCAATGAACTTGACCTTTTTTTTCATTTGGCAAAATATCTGTCACATCTTTATTTCTGTTTGTTGATATACCTGCATATGGTGGAAGATGTTTTATTTTGTAAAATTGGAAAAAAGAATGAAACTTTTGGCCAACAGCTACCTAGAATTATCTTTGTGTCCCACTGGGGTGGGGGGCACAGCCTACAGGTTGAAAACAACTATTCTGGAACATTTACCTTTATAACATTTAACTGGGGTTTAACAACTCAGTTTCTTTAGTTCAAGCTAACTTTGGAGACAGTATTCTGCAAAAGGTCTCATTTTCCAGAGCTAAGAGGTATTTTTCAGTTTTTACAGTCATTGTTTATCTCAAATAAATACCAGTCTTTCCTTTATATCAGCTTAAATCCTTCCTGGAATGTTGTCATATGTCTAAACTGTTTATGGTATATATGGTATGTCATACCATTTTCTTTCAGAGGAAAGGCTTGCAGTTAATTAAGGCTTCAGTATACAAGTTGTAGGGATTGATAGACTACTAAGAGACCTCTGTAGTGGTAATGTCTAATTGCACTCAACGTGCAGAAGAGTACTGTGAAAAATGTAAAATTTCTAGAACATTTCACAACAATGCAGTACAGTCGTCAAACCTGTCCTTCATCATATAACACTCTAAAAGTGAAAACTGCTCTAACAAATAAACAATGTATTTCATACTTTATTAAGAATTTAAAAAATTACACTATTATGTGAAATGTATAAGTTATTATCATTATGGAGGACTTCTTAGATAGATAAGAATCAATTTGTAAAAATATTTTTTTCTCCTTATTATGACAACTTCCACTTCACTGAATATGGTAGCATGAAAAGGATTTGTTATTCTTAGTAATTTAACGAGCTAGATAAATAATTCGAAAAAATTAGAAAGATATAATTAAATGAGTTATTAAACAAAACTACCATAAAACAAATTTTGCCACAGTTCGCTCATGTTCAGCAGCAACCTACCTGCTATCACAGTAAGAGTCTGCTTACTTGTTTTATTTGTACAATGAATTAATTATTAAGCACTCTATATTTATACTAATACTATTATTACTAGATAATATTTTTAAATACAAAATAATACCAAAATAATATTTTTTGGCCAAGGATCCCTGGCTATGGCATTATATATGGCTATATGCAGAGCAATGAGCATGGAGCCCCTGGGGGAACACCAGACAAGCAGTAAAACAGACTGTAAATAGTTTGGTCTGATACTTTAGAGCTGTTAAAATGTGCCTGGTTGTGCTGGGCTGTGGGACTGTTTATTGGGGTAGAAGTCCAGTGATGGTGCCTTATGTCACTGCTGCTGCGTTCAGTAAAAAGTACTCCTTTCAAAGGGCAATGCTTTATATCGTCGCTGTCCAATGAAAAACATGTATCTCCATTTTTGTTGAATTTTACTTTTATGCATCTTTTGATCACACAAGCTGTTGTTTATATAGTGTGAAAATTTAATGATGAATAAACCAACAGAAATGGCCCAAACCTGCTTGGAAAGACATCTGGTTCCATTGACTTACATTAAAATCAGATTAGGTTTTTGGTCTCTCCTGTAAAGTTACCATTTTGGAGATACTTGTTTTTCTTTGGACAGCGACGATATATTTTTAGAGGTGACATTAAATTTAATACAGCATTGCACACCAAACAACATATGTAATGCTTAATAGTCTATTATTGTTCCAAATGTTATTTTATCTTGATGTGTGTGGTAAGTTCATGTGTACAGTACGCAGACCATATAAAGTTTAAACCATGTTGATTTAAACTGGCAAGTAGAAATTAATAAACTCAGTGGAGCACTTCTGTGTTAACCAATACCGTATGGTCATGTCGAATCATCTCTCAAGGCAGCTGTTAACTTTCTACTGGAGTGTCTATTCTACCTTAAGAAGTGCAGCAGTCATATGCCACCACCTGACCAAGTGTTATATAACTTAGGGTAGAATGATGTCATATATACACGTAGCATTGCCAACAAAATGTTTTCAAAATTTTGGGGGGTTTTTAGTTTTTTCCTACTGTAAGTAGGAATATTATTATTATAATACTATACTATTATAATACTATTATTATAATATAATCTTATTATCCTAGTGTTTAGGACTTAACCTAGGTGGCTAGATTACAAAACTTACTAAATATGGGACATTTTTCCATATACTGTAGTGTATAATGTGGTCTTATACAACATAATAAGTGCATGGAGCCCCCTAGTGGACTGACATGCACACAAGACATATTATATAAAGTCTTAACCTTACTTTTAGATATCTTTTTTATATTATTACTTCTACTCATTCTAAAGTAATTGCTACTAAAATCTCATTACAGATATCTGTATCTCATATATACAAAGATAAATTTAGTATAGTTCTGAATCTTCTAAATCTTCTATCTGAATTTCTAAGGCATATTATACATAACTAGTCATAACTATATTTAAGAGCCTTGAGTTAGTATTTTTGCTAGCCAAAATTCAATTATGGATATGTGAACCTACATTTAACTTCGCAAAAGATATATGTAGATATATGTCGTTAAAATATCAGCTACGGCATATATAATTGTAGAGGTCTTTAATTGAATTCTTTTCTAATAAAACCTAAAATTAAAAACAAAGATTTACTTGACTGGCTTGATTTTGTTATGTGTATGGAAAAGTGGTGTCCTCTAGTGGTTCAAACAACAATTTCATATGGCCATGTACTTGTGGTAATTATATACTGTTGATCAGGTATGATACTTCTCCCAATCGTCAGTCATTTGATTATATATATATATACATATAAATATATATATATATATATATATATATATATATATATATATATATATATATATATATATATATATATATATATATATATATATATATATATATATACACATACACATATACATGTATATGTAAATATTAGAGTATTATAGAGTTTTTTCACATCCACCTTGTACCAACCTTCAACCACATCGCTGTACCTTATAGACTTATTAATGTTACAGGCCCAACTACATCCATCAATTAGTAAATAATGTATTAGTCCAACATTGCATTATTCATTCAGCATAACCCATATTAATAAAGCTTGAGTAGGAATGTTGATATAGAATCAGATTCCTCACTTTTACCGTCCCAAAGAGACAGAAAAGGATTTCCAAAGGACCACCACTAACTAAAATTATTTGAGTGGTGGGCCATGCCACAGCACCAACACTGACTTGTTAATGTTTTGATTCTTAAATACATTTTATTTCTGAATTTAAACAACTTGTCTAGGACAACTGTTGGCAACCCAAAAGTTAAGAAGAGCCATTTTGTTTGCCATATTGTTATAATATTAATATAAATTCAACATTTTTTATTCTGAATTATTATTTGTTAGGCTATTTATGGACTTTCCTAGTGTCTTTGAACACACTGCAAAGCTTTATTTCACCGCAAAGAAGGTTTAGTTTTGCACTACAATCTAATTCTTCTATGGAGTCACAAGAGGGCAGTAAAACATTTAAAGCCATATGAGCAGAGCCGTTTCACCTAACAAATGACCTACTTTTCGCTTAATATTTAGAATTTTATGTAAAACAGGTTGAAAGTTTTGGAATGTACACATTATACATATTCTTTGCTAATCTCAAAATAAGCAGCAGTTATGCTGATAGAAACACCTTTAATCTTAACAGAATCTGAAATGGTTAACTTTAAGTAGCTTTAAATGATATGTGTTTAACTGAGCATTTTGTTCATGATTTTAAAAGGACCTGAATTCTACAAAATAGCTCTTCCTATGTTTTGCATTTGCAAGCTGTTTATAAACATTTGCTTATTTAAAATGCAAAATTAAAGTGTATTTAAAATGAATAATGTCTTTTATAATGTTAGTCATTCAACTAACAAAGTAGTTTTGCAATAGTCAGAGTTCACAGAAGAAGTGCTGTTTCTGAACTTTAGTGTAGACTTTTTAGAGTGAAATCTAACGGAGTCTATGGTTGTCGGATCTTCCAGCAAGATGCTCAAGAACTTCCGTGAAGGGCTTTAAACACAGTAAGAACATTCTCTAAATAAGTGAATTTTCTACTGTGCACACTGCATTTGTGCACACTGCATTTTCTTTAACCATTTTGATGCTCGTTGAATACATTAAATTGAGCATTGTCTTTCTGAACTGCTGTTTTAAAATGTATCTGTACACTTTTATTGGTACAACCTACTCAGTATTTGATGCTTTGAAATAATTGTGCATTAGAAAGTCAGCTAAAGCAATCAATGTGTAGATTAAAAGGCAGTTAGCTAGCTATAACTCTACATCACAGCATACCTAGAACATTGCCACATATTTTTATTACTAAAATGAAATATTGCATTTCTTACTTTTTTTAGGACAACAATATTCTGTATATATTATATGCAAAATTATATGTATATACAGACATTTAAATAGACCTTTTGGGTCTTGGTAAAAAAAAATTAGCCCTAATAATAATAAAAATAATAATAACAGTTTATCCTTACCTGAGAAGAGAAAGAGGCAAAGAATCAGCATGGTGAAATGCTGTCTCCAAATAGAGGCCATGGCAACGTTGATGTGCATGAATTCACACAAATCAGTCCTATAAAGGCATAGAGTCGTTACGTGCAAACACTCTCTCTGTACTCTATGGCTCCTTAACTCACAGACTGTGCTCAGCGATGTAGTAAAGGTCAATTTTATCACTCCCTTTTTACTCCTTACACCAACCTCTCGCTCGTTTATTGCATCTTACTCAATAGTGCTATAACGCGTTCCTTTCCGTCACACATTCGCAAAAACAATCATGGTGTGCTTATGACATCAGCACTGACAATCTTAAAGGTGCAATAGACTGTACATATTTATTCTCTGATACCTTTATTAGGTTAATGCTGTTGTTGTGCTTTTCAGCACCAAGATGTGGTTTTATATGCCCATTTCAAAACCAATGATTTTGGCCCTGGAATGAAACAAACTGTATTCCCTTTTTATATGAACTTGTTAAGAATTTGACGAGGGATTGTGCTGGTTTACAATTTGTCAAAATTACACAAAGTAAATGAAGGCTGTTACTCATTATGAAACTAGAATGGTCTGCATCAAGCATCAAAAAGTGAATCAAAGCACACAGCACGGCTACTACTTGTGATGCTAATAAAACTGAAACTGCCCCTCTCGTCAGTCTCTTTAGTGTTAAACACAGTGCAAGTCTGCCTGATTTGGTCCAAGCTTTAAGAAACTGTCCAGAGTGAAATGTACAGAGCTAACTAACAACCTTGGAATTAAAACTGTGCAGTATCTTTGACACACAGTGGAAGTTGGCTTCATATGAACTTGTGAACGTCTTCTGTTCCACCTCAAATGGTACCACAGTACAAATAGGAGACAACTCAAGCCTTACTTAAAGACGAAGATCAACTGAACTGTCCCTGTTCACAGCTGGGTGCCGTGGAAAGGGTATGAAAAGTCCAAACGTTGCCTTCACAACCTGGAATGGTAGATTTCTCATCACTGTTGCTCTACTGTCATATGTAAATGTTTGTGGTCTAAATATTAATGAGTCAAGACAGAAGAGGAGACTGAAGGAGACAACAGCATTCACAGTATGTCACTTCCGTGTACCATGAACTCCTTATTCAGCTATGCCAATATAAATACAACTCTCCTTGCTATGGTATCTTTAATCTGAGCAGAAACTTCTGTAAGCACAGACCTAGCAGCTGCAGGCTGCAGTCCACATGTAGTCTGTAGTGATTTTAACTTGCTTAACACTAAAACTCACTAAGATACACTAAGATAAACTGCACTCGCTGTGGGGCAACAACTGTGGTTTCACATTTCATATATAATATAAATGTTAAATAATGACATAGAATTTGCCTTTTGTTTAGTTTATACTATCTGTCTATCTCCCTCACAAAGTGCCACCAAAGATTTTACATGATACAACCCATGAGCTGTGCCAAAAACACTGTGGCAAAGAAAAGAAAAGAAACATAGCAGCTGCTTTAGTCCATCAGGCTACTAAAGAAGGCCAGACTTAAATGTCAGCCCCTCACTCAGGGCTGTAGAGGGTTAATTGAGAGTGGTTTTACTGGGTGATTTGAAAACAACACTCAGGCCACCCAGAAAATCTGCAACAAGTAATCAAAACTACAGAGAGAATCATCAGCTCTCATATAGACACACCTCACTGGAAACACTTTACACACAACACAGCTGAATAAATGCACAGAGCATCTTCAGTGATCAACACTACCCAGCTCTCTCACTGTTCATGTGGAATGTGCTACAGGGCAGAGAGCATCACCACTCACAAGGCATACTACATGCCTCACATCATTCATGCCATGGAGACGTAACACTAAACATTCACACACTTCACAGACTAGTTTTTAGTATACTACCTTACCGCCGATCACTCTCCAGGCCTCTGTCATACTGATTCTTTCCCCAGTTCATTGTTTTATCTTGTTTGTGTGCAAAATAATTAATTGTGCAATGTGTATTTATTGCTGTAGCATAATATAAATAATATTTTTTAAATAATTGAAAGTCTTTTTCCACAGACTCCTCAGTAATAATGAAACCAGGGCACTGAGGACAATCTTAAATCTACAACCCTTTACTTAATGAATCTGGAACAGATGACTAGGATTGACCAAAAATTGCCTAATCATTACCGGGGCAAACAGTGATTTATTAGCTTTTGACCTTTTTTGCCAGAAAACCTGTTTCATCAGGTCATAAATTTAACACCATAAAAAGATGGACTTTGTTCCTGTTTCCTAAGTGTTTCTTTGCAGGCTGTAACTTTCGTTTCCCGTAAACAGTTCTTAACCTAAATAAAAGGCTTCTGAATGACTTCTCTGGTGAAGCAGTAAGAATAATCAGCGTCTACATCAGAACACCTAGTTATTAATCAGTGCAGCCTTTGAAATATGGCACTCACCATTTTATTTTTGATACAGACAAAACTAAATTCATGCTGTTTTTCAGAATGTAAAATATTAATATTAACACCTTTGAGTCCCTGAATAGTAAATACATTGGCATTATGGCTTATTATCAAATTTGTAAGCCGAATCGCTTGTCATTGTCAACCTAGGCAAAACATACGCTGCATTGCCAAAAGTATTCACTATAAAAGCAAGCACCTAGGCATGCAGACTGAAGGAATGGGTCGATCTCAGGGGCTGAGTGAATTCCGGCATGGTGCCATGATAGGATGGCGCCTGTGCAACAAGTGGGAAAAGTTCCTTACTACTTAATGTTCCACAGTCAGGTTGCCAACTTTCTGCAAAGTCAATCACTACAGACCTCCAAACTTCCTGTGGCCTTCAGATTAGCTCAGGAACAGTGTGGATTTGGGTTTCCATGACCAAGCAGCTGCATCCAAGCCTTACATTACTAAATGCAAAGCAAAGCGTCAAATGGACTCTCTGTCTGGCAATCTGATGGACGAGTCTGGGTTTGGCAGTTGCCAGGAGAACTGTACTTGTCTGACTGCATTGTGCCAATGTACATTTACATTTAAGGCATTTAGCAGACGCTCTTATCCAGAGCGACTTACAACCGTGCTTAGTGTTCTGTTGGATAATATTCCAGTTAGTAGAGGAAGTTTAGAGCCTAAAACTCACCATAAGCTCAGACACTGCCCGAACAGGGGGTCAGTGCTGGTACCTAGAGAAAGGTCATTATAAGTGCAACACAATACACATTGACAAAGGTCATTATAAGTGCAATACAAAAAGGTTATAAAATTGCCACACGATACACACACAATTTACACGTCTGCTAGAGCTCACTCACTTAAGTGCTTTACGAAGAGATGGGTCTTCAGTCTGCGTTTGAAGACCGCGAGAGACTCTGCTGTTCTGACGCCCAGTGGGAGTTCATTCCACCATCTGGGAGCCAGGACAGAGAAGAGTCTGGACGCTTGTCTTCCATGAGTCCTCAGGGATGGTGGTTCGAGACGAGCTGTACTTGAAGCACGAAGGGCTCGAGGTACAGCTCGACTCTTCACCATTGCCGTAAGGTTGGGAGGCACTGGTCCATTCTTGGCTTTGTAGGCCAGCATCAGAGTTTTAAACCTGATGCGGGCAACAACAGGAAGCCAATGAAGGGAGTGCAGCAGTGGAGTCACGTGGGTGAATGTAATGAATGTAAAGTTTGGTGGTGGGGGGATTATGGTGTGGGGTTGTTTCTCAGGACTTGGGCTTGGCCCCTTAATGCTTCAGCATACGAAGAGATTTTGGACAATTTCGCTCCCAATTTGTGAGAACAGTTTGGGAATGGCCTCTTCCTGTTCCAACATGACTGCGCACTAGTGCCCAAAACAAGATCCATAGAGGCATGGATGAGCGAGTTTGGTGTGAAAGAACTAGACTGGCCTGCGCAGAGTCCTGACCTCAACCTGACAGAACACCTGTGGGATGAATTTGAGCAAAGATTGCGAGCCAGGCCTTCTTGCATTAGTGTCTGACCTCACAAATGCACTTCTGGAAGAATGGTCAAAATTCCCATAAACACATTCCTAAACCTTTGAAGACATTATACCTGCAAAGAGTGGGCCAACGTCATATCAGTGGTGTGCAGTCAGGCCCTTCTAACCTTTCAGAGAAGGGGTAATAAATATATAAATATATTATATTTATATATATAAATATTATATACTTATATAGAAGTTATATAAATATGTAAATATCATACAAACCGGATTCCAAACAAGTTGGGACACTAAACAAATTGTGAATAAAAACTGAATGCAATGATGTGGAGGTGCCAACATCTAATATTCTATTCAGAATAGAACACAAATCACAGATCAAAAGTTTAAACTGAGAGAATGTATCATTTTAAGGGAAAAATATGTTGTTTCAAAATTTCATGGCGTCAACAAATCCCAAAAAAGTTGGGACAAGGCCATTTTTACCACTGTGTGGCATCCCCCCTTCTTCTTACAACACTCAACAGACGTCTGGGGACAGTGGAGACCAGTTTCTCAAGTTTAGAAATAGGAATGCTCTCCCATTCATGTCTAATACAGGCCTCTTACTGTTCAATCGTCTTGGGCCTTCTTTGTCGCACCTTCCTCTTTATGATGCGCCAAATGTTCTCTATAGGTGAAAGATCTGGACTGCAGGTGATGGACATGGCCATTTTTCAGTACCCGGAATCGGATCCTCTCCTACGTAGCCATGATGTTGTGATTGCTGCAGAATGTGGTCTGGCATTATCTTGTTGAAAAATGCAGGGTCTTCCCTGAAAGAGATGACGTCTAGATGGGAGCATATGTTGTTCTAGAACCTGAACATAGTTCTCTGCATTAATGGTGCCTTTCCAGACATGCAAGCTGCCCATGCCACAAGCACTCATGCAACCCTATACCATCAGTGATGCAGGCTTCTGAACGGAGCGTTGATAACAACTTGGGTTATCCTTGTCCTCTCTGGTCCGGATGACATGGCGTCCCAGTGTTCCATAAAGAACTTCAAATCGTGACTCCTCTGACCACAGAACAGTCTTCCATTTTGCCACACTCCATTTTAAAAGACCCCTGGCCCAGTGCAAACGTTTGAGCTTGTGGAGCTTGCTTAGACATGGCTTCCTTTTTGCACTGTAGAGTTTCAGCTGGCAACAGCGGATGGCACGGTGGATTGTGTTCACTGACAATGCTTTCTGTGAAGTATTCCTGAGCTCCACATTTCTGTTATTTCCTTGACAGTGGCATTCCTGTTTGAGGTGCAGTGACGTTCAAGGGCCCGGAGATCACCGAGCATCCAGTAGAGTTTTATGGCCTTGACCCCTTACCTCACAGCGATTGTTTCCAGATTCTCTGAATCTTTGATGATTGTTATGCACGGTTGATGATGACAACTTTAAAAGTCTTTGCTATTTTTACGCTGGGTAACACCATTCTGGTATTGCTGGCACTAATCCTTCTGCGCACAAAAAATGGTGGAGGAATTGGTGATCCTGTTACCATCTTGGCTTCATAGAGACACCTGACACTCTTGAGAAGCTCTTTTTATTACCCCAATCATGTGTCAATTGACCTAATTAGTGTTAATTGGTCTTCCAGCTGTTCGTTATATGCTCAATTTCCTTTCTTCCATCCACTTTATTGCTACTGTCCCAACTTTTTTGGGATTTGTTGACGCCATGAAATTTTGAAACAACATATTTTTCCCTTAAAATGATACATTCTCTCAGTTTAAACTTTTGATCTGTGATTTGTGTTCTATTCTGAATAAAATATTAGATGTTGGCACCTCCACATCATTGCATTCAGTTTTTATTCACAATTTGTTTAGTGTCCCAACTTTTTTGGAATCCGCTTTGTAAATCATTCATCATTATATCATTATTATCATTAATAAAGTAAAATGACAAACATCAATCAATTTAGGATACTACATTAACGTGTTCTAGCAGTGTTTTCTTAGCTGCTGTAGGACATATATCTGGATCTAACCAAATAAAACTGCTCATTAAAATGGTTTTAGGGGCGTTCTCTCGTCTACATGCCTGCGTGCCCCTTCTAATGATATTTTGAAGGGGCCAGTATGTGAGTCTATCAACAAAATCACAGAAAACTCTGACCAATCAGATTCATGATTTCCACTAAGGGGGCAGGCCCACAGCTGTCTGACCCCTTCTCAGCGTTCTGAAGAAGGTGCTACGCACTGAGTCGTTGACACTAAGCACATGCTAGATTAGCTGGGTAGCTAACTTCAAATGGCGACTGCAAATGAGGCAGATACTGTGTCGTACCTAATTGAAAAGCCTTTTTCAAGGCTACCCTTGACTCACAATAATTCAGGGAGGTAGGCCAACTCCACCTATTAGTCTGACTCAGAAAGGAAAAAGTTATGTACGTACTTTCTGTTGGACAAACTATGAGAGGTATGCCTGGCTAATGGCTAGCACACAGCGTTAGAAGCTGGGTTTTGCTGGCATTGTATACTGTTTGGGATGGATTTATATGGCGCATGGAATCACAAGGGATTTGACAATTTGAGCTGTTTAACGAAGGCAACCAAATTACACCAAGAATCGCCATCACATCTACTGTGCGTTGTAAAGTTAAAGACATTTGGAAGCACCAGAATCGACCATTCTCTGGATCAGCAAAGAAGAAGAGATGTTGAGGTGCACAATGCTAAAGTTAAAAAGAACAGAGAAATCCTAAAGAGCCTTATTGACTGTGTCATTTTTTTGGGGGAAACAAGAGCTGGCGTTTAGGGGTTTTCTCAGAACATTAAGCTATGATAAACGGGTAAATGTGCCCTTTCGTCTATGCCACTTTTGTTTTTTTTTTTGTTTTTTTAGCTGCATTTGTGAGTTATTTGTATTTTGAAATCCATACTGTGATTTATAGTATGATTAATGTGGTTTATTGAGCATTAACAAAATGTGTGTGGGGTTGGGGCGGGAGGGGGGTTGTGTAGCAGAAGGGGTAACCGGTGAACGCACTGCACGCCACTGCGTCATATTACACCCTAGGGATTAACAACGGGATGTCACTCAAGTTCATATGCGTGTGAAGGCAGACGAGCAAATACTTTTGGCAATAAAGTGTAACTTTGCTGTCTCTGGCAGATTTTTATGACCTTTCAAAGCCAATACTTTGCCCATAAACACACATTTAATATTGTAGCTCTAGCAGACCTAGTTGTGTCAAACAGCACCATGATACATGAATCACTAACATTATCACTGAAAGCTTAAACTGGGTCATGGCTGGATCTTCCAGTATGACAATAACCCAAATCACACCTGATATCAACACAAAACAGTTCACTGGCCATGGAAATACGGGTTTTGCCATGCTCATCCCAGTCCCCTGACTTAATTCCATAGTAAAACTGTGGGAGGTGTGGACCACAGAATCTACAGGATGTGGAGAGATTGTGTATGCAGGAGTGGTTTTAGATCACTAAGTTGCCAGCAAATTTTTTGTGTACAAGTTGTTGGTTATGAGCGAGAGAAATGCAAGAAATAATTTGCAGCAAAAATGCCTTTAAATGTTTAAAACTATCACCAGTGCCCATCCACAGCACCCACAGGACATTTGTGCAAGATATATCACTCGCTCCTCATGACTGTACATGGCTGAAGTCAACTTTTCATTGTTCGGTTTTATTGCACCTTAAATGATGCAGTAGCGTACCAGAATGTGACTGCCACACCATTTAAGATGGAACAAGAAAATAGGCCAATAAAAAGCTGATTAGATCATGTGGCTGTGAGGAACGAGTGCTCTATTTTGCACAGTGTTCTGTGCAGTGTTGGTCTGACCCTTACTCCTCTATGTCTCTAATCAACAGCCATACTGGCTTGCACCTCTTATGCGTCTAATCCACAGCCATACTCACCCACACTCCTCTAAGTGTCTAATCCACAGCCATGCTTAACCACACTCCTCTATGTGTCTAATCCACAGCCATACTTACCCACACTCCTCTATGTGTCCAATCCACAGTCATACTTGCACTCCTCTATCTGTCTATTCCACAGTCATACTTACCCACACTCCTCTAAGTGTCTAATCCACAGTCACATTTACCCACAATCCTCTAAGTGTCTAATCCACAGTCATACTTACTCACACTCCTCTAAGTGTCTAATCCACAGTCACATTTACCCACAATCGTCTAAGTGTCCAATCCACAGTCATACTTACCCACACTCCTCTAAGTGTCTAATCCAGTCACATTTACCCACAATCCTCTAAGTGTCTAATCCACAGTCATACTTACTCACACTACTCTAAGTGTCTAATCCACAGTCACATTTACCCACAATCCTCTAAGTGTCTAATCCACAGTCATACTTACTCACACTCCTCTAAGTGTCTAATCCACAGTCACATTTACCCACAATCGTCTAAGTGTCCAATCCACAGTCATACTTACCCACACTCCTCTAAGTGTCTAATCCACAGTCACATTTACCCACAATCCTCTAAATGTATAATCCGACAGTGCATAGTTTACCCACACTACTCTAAGTGTCCAATCCACAGTCATACTTACCCACACTCCTCTAAGTGTCTAATCCACAGTCACATTTACCTACACTCCTCTAAGTGTCTAATCCACAGTCATATTTACTCACACTACTCTAAGTGTCCAATCCACAGTCATACTTACCCACTCTCCTCTAAGTGTCTAATCCACAGTCACATTTACCCACACTCCTCTAAGTGTCTAATCCACAGTCATATTTACTCACATTACTCTAAGTGTCCAATCCACAGTCATACTTACCCACACTCCTCTAAGTGTCTAATCCACAGTCACATTTACACACACTCCTCTAAATGTCTAATCCACAGTCATAGTTACTCACACTACTCTAAGTGTCCAATCCATAGTCATACTTACCCACACTCCTCTAAGTGTCTAATCCACAGTCACATTTACCCACAATCCTCTAAGTGTCTAATCCACAGTCATATTTACTTACACTACTCTAAGTGTCCAATCTACAGTCATACTTACCCACACTCCTCTAAGTGTCTAATCCACAGTCACATTTACCCACACTCCTTTAGGTGTCTAATCCACAGTCATAGTTACTCACACTACTCTAAGTGTCCAATCCACAGTCATACTTACCCACACTACTCTAAGTGTCCAATCCGTAGTCATATTTACCCACACTCCTCTAAGTGTCTAATCCACAGTCACATTTACCCACAATCCTCTAAGTGTCCAATCCACAGTCATACTTACCCACTCTCCTCTAAGTGTCTAATCCACAGTCACATTTACCCACACTCCTCTAAGTGTCTAATCCACAGTCATACTTACTCACACTACTCTAAGTGTCCAATCCACAGTCATACTTACACATTCTCCTCTAAGTGTCTAATCCACAGTCACATTTACCCACACTCCTCTAAGTGTCTAATCCACAGTCATATTTACTCACATTACTCTAAGTGTCCAATCCACAGTCATACTTACCCACTTTCCTCTAAGTGTCTAATCCACAGTCACATTTACCCACACTCCTCTAAGTGTCTAATCCACAGTCATAGTTACTCACACTACTCTAAGTGTCCAATCCATAGTCATACTTACCCACACTCACTCCTCTAAGTGTCTAATCCACAGTCACATTTACCTACACTCCTCTAAGTGTCTAATCCACAGTCATACTTACTCACACTACTCTAAGTGTCCAATCCACAGTCATACTTACCCACTCTCCTCTAAGTGTCTAATCCACAGTCACATTTACCCACACACCTCTAAGTGTCCAATCCACAGTCATATTTACTCATACTACTCTAAGTGTCCAATCCACAGTCATACTTACCCACTCTCCTCTAAGTGCCTAATCCACAGTCACATTTACCCACTACCCACCCCTCTAAGTGTCTAATCCACAGTCATATTTACTTACATTACTCTAAGTGTCCAATCCACAGTCATACTTACCCACACTCCTCTAAGTGTCTAAATCAAAATCACATTTACCTACACTCCTCTAAGTGTCTAATTCACAGTCATAGTTACTCACACTACTCTTAAGTGTCCAATCCATAGTCATACTTACCCACACTCCTCTAAGTGTCTAATCCACAGTCACATTTACACACACTCCTCTAAGTGTCTAATCCACAGTCATAGTTACTCACACTACTCTAAGTGTCCAATCCATAGTCATACTTACCCACACTCCTCTAAGTGTCTAATCCACAGTCACATTTACCCACACTCCTCTAAGTGTCCAATCCACAGTCATACTTACCCACTCTCCTCTAAGTGTCCAATCCACAGTCATACTTACCCACTCTCCTCTAAGTGTCTAATCCACAGTCACATTTACCCACACTCCTCTAAGTGTCTAATCCACAGTCATACTTACTCACACTCCTCTAAGTGTCTAATCCACAGTCACATTTACCCACAATCGTCTAAGTGTCCAATCCACAGTCATACTTACCCACACTCCTCTAAGTGTCTAATCCAGTCACATTTACCCACAATCCTCTAAGTGTCTAATCCACAGTCATACTTACTCACACTACTCTAAGTGTCTAATCCACAGTCACATTTACCCACAATCCTCTAAGTGTCTAATCCACAGTCATACTTACTCACACTCCTCTAAGTGTCTAATCCACAGTCAGATTTACCCACAATCGTCTAAGTGTCCAATCCACAGTCATACTTACCCACACTCCTCTAAGTGTCTAATCCACAGTCACATTTACCCACAATCCTCTAAGTGTCTAATCCACAGTCATACTTACTCACACTACTCTAAGTGTCCAATCCACAGTCATACTTACCCACACTCCTCTAAGTGTCTAATCCACAGTCACATTTACCTACACTCCTCTAAGTGTCTAATCCACAGTGAATATTTACTCACACTACTCTAAGTGTCTCAGCAATCCACAGTCATACTTACCCACTCTCCTCTAAGTGTCTAATCCACAGTCACATTTACCCACACTCCTCTAAGTGTCTAATCCACAGTCATATTTACAGGTCACATTACTCTAAGTGTCCACTCCACAGTCATACTTACCCCACCACTCCTCTAAGTGTCTAATCCACAGTCACACAGATACCCACACACTCCTCTAAAGTGTCTAATCCACAGTCATAGTTACTCACACTACTCTAAGTGTGCCAATCCATAGTCATACTTACCCACACTCTCTAAGTGTCTAATCCACAGTCACATTTACCCACAATCCTCTAAGTGTCTAATCCAACAGTACATATTTACTTACACTACTCTAAGTGTCCAATCTACAGTCATACTTACCCACACTCCTCTAAGTGTCTAATCCACAGTCACATTTACCCACACTCCTCTAAGTGTCTAATCCACAGTCATAGATACTCACACTACTCTAAGTGTCCAATCCACAGTGTCATACTTTACCCACACTACTCTAAGTGTCCCAATCCGTAGTCATATTTACCCACACTCCTCTAAGTGTCCTAATCCACAGTCACATTTACCCACAATCCTCTAAGTGTCCCAATCCACAGTCATACTTACCCACTCTCCTCTAAGTGTCTAATCCACAGTCAAAATTTACCCACACTCCTCTAAGTGTCTAATCCACAGTCATACTTACTCACACTACTCTAAGTGTCCAATCCACAGTCATACTTACACATTCTCCTCTAAGTGTCTAATCCACAGTCACATTTACCCACACTCCTCTAAGTGTCTAATCCACAGTCATATTTACTCACATTACTCTAAGTGTCCAATCCACAGTCATACTTACCCACTATCCTCTAAGTGTCTAATCCACAGTCACATTTACCCACACTCCTCTAAGTGTCTAATCCACAGTCATAGTTACTCACACTACTCTAAGTGTCCAATCCATAGTCATACTTACCCACACTCCTCTAAGTGTCTAATCCACAGTCACATTTACCTACACTCCTCTAAGTGTCTAATCCACAGTCATACTTACTCACACTACTCTAAGTGTCCAATCCACAGTCATACTTACCCACTCTCCTCTAAGTGTCTAATCCACAGTCACATTTACCCACACACCTCTAAGTGTCCAATCCACAGTCATATTTACTCATACTACTCTAAGTGTCCAATCCACAGTCATACTTACCCACTCTCCTCTAAGTGTCTAATCCACAGTCACATTTACCCACACTCCTCTAAGTGTCTAATCCACAGTCATATTTACTTACATTACTCTAAGTGTCCAATCCACAGTCATACTTACCCACACTCCTCTAAGTGTCTAAATCAAAATCACATTTACCTACACTCCTCTAAGTGTCTAATTCACAGTCATAGTTACTCACACTACTCTTAAGTGTCCAATCCATAGTCATACTTACCCACACTCCTCTAAGTGTCTAATCCACAGTCACATTTACACACACTCCTCTAAGTGTCTAATCCACAGTCATAGTTACTCACACTACTCTAAGTGTCCAATCCATAGTCATACTTACCCACACTCCTCTAAGTGTCTAATCCACAGTCACATTTACCCACAATCCTCTAAGTGTCTAATCCACAGTCATATTTACTTACACTACTCTAAGTGTCCAATCTACAGTCATACTTACCCACACTCCTCTAAGTGTCTAATCCACAGTCACATTTACCCACACTCCTTTAGGTGTCTAATCCACAGTCATAGTTACTCACACTCCTCTAAGTGTCTAATCCACAGTCACATTTACCCACACTCCTCTAAGTGTCTAATCCACAGTCACATTTACCCACACTCCTCTAAGTGTCTAATCCACAGTCACATTTACTCACACTACTCTAAGTGTCCAATCCATAGTCATACTTACCCACATTCCTCTGTGTCTAATCCACAGTCAGATTTACCCTTACTCCTCTAAGTGTCTAATCCACAGTCATACTTACTCACACTCCTCTAAGTGTCCAATCCACAGTCATACTTACCCACTCTCCTCTAAGTGTCTAATCCACAGTCACATTTACCCACACACCTCTAAGTGTCCAATCCACAGTCAGATTTACTCACACTACTCTAAGTGTCCAATCCACAGTCATACTTACCCACTCTCCTCTAAGTGTCTAATCCACAGTCACATTTACCCACACTCCTCTAAGTGTCTAATCCACAGTCACATTTACCCACAATCGTCTAAGTGTCCAATCCACAGTCATACTTACCCACACTCCTCTAAGTGTCTAATCCACAGTCCCATTTACACACACTCCTCTAAGTGTCTAATCCACAGTCATATTGACTTACACTACTCTAAGTGTCCAATCTACAGTCATACGTACCCACACTCCTCTAAGTGTCTAATCCACAGTCACATTTACCCACACTCCTTTAGGTGTCTAATCCACAGTCATAGTTACTCACACTACTCTAAGTGTCCAATCCACAGTCATACTTACCCACACTCCTCTAAGTGTCTAATCCACAGTCACATTTACCCACACTCCTCTAAGTGTCTAATCCACAGTCATAGTTACTCACACTACTCTAAGTGTCCAATCCATAGTCATACTTACCCACACTCCTCTAAGTGTCTAATCCACAGTCACATTTACCCACACTCCTCTAAGTGTCTAATCCACAGTCATATTTACTCACACTACTCTAAGTGTCCAATCTACAGTCATACTTACCCACACTCCTCTAAGTGTCTGATCCACAGTCACATTTACCCACATTCCTTTAGGTGTCTAATCCACAGTCATAGTTACTCACACTACTCTAAGTGTCCAATCCACAGTCATACTTACCCACACTCCTCTAAGTGTCTAATCCACAGTCACATTTACACACACTCCTCTAAGTGTCTAATCCACAGTCACATTTACCCACACTCCTCTAAGTGTCTAATCCACAGTCATAGTTACTCACACTACTCTAAGTGTCCAATCCATAGTCATACTTACCCACACTCCTCTAAGTGTCTAATCCACAGTCACATTTACCCACACTCCTCTAAGTGTCTAATCCACAGTCATAGTTACTCACACTACTCTAAGTGTCCAATCCGTAGTCATACTTACCCACACTCCTCTAAGTGTCTAATCCACAGTCACATTTACCCACAATCCTCTAAGTGTCCAATCCACAGTCATACTTACCCACTCTCCTCTAAGTGTCTAATCCACAGTCACATTTACCCACACTCCTCTAAGTGTCTAATCCACAGTCATACTTACTCACACTACTCTAAGTGTCCAATCCACAGTCATACTTACACATTCTCCTCTAAGTGTCTAATCCACAGTCACATTTACCCACACACCTCTAAGTGTCCAATCCACAGTCATATTTACTCACACTACTCTAAGTGTCCAATCCACAGTCATACTTACCCACTCTCCTCTAAGTGTCTAATCCACAGTCACATTTACCCACACTCCTCTAAGTGTCTAATCCACAGTCATATTTACTCACATTACTCTAAGTGTCCAATCCACAGTCATACTTACCCACTTTCCTCTAAGTGTCTAATCCACAGTCACATTTACCCACACTCCTCTAAGTGTCTAATCCACAGTCATAGTTACTCACACTACTCTAAGTGTCCAATCCATAGTCATACTTACCCACACTCCTCTAAGTGTCTAATCCACAGTCACATTTACCTACACTCCTCTAAGTGTCTAATCCACAGTCATACTTACTCACACTACTCTAAGTGTCCAATCCACAGTCATACTTACCCACTCTCCTCTAAGTGTCTAATCCACAGTCACATTTACCCACACTCCTCTAAGTGTCCAATCCACAGTCATATTTACTCACACTACTCTAAGTGTCCAATCCACAGTCATACTTACCCACACTCCTCTAAGTGTCTAATCCACAGTCACATTTACCCACACTCCTCTAAGTGTCTAATCCACAGTCATACTTCAGTGTCCTATCCACAGTCTATTTAAGTGTCATACAATAGTTACATTTACCCACACTCCTCTAAGTGTCTAATCCACAGTCATATTTACTTACATTACTCTAAGTGTCCAATCCACAGTCATACTTACCCACACTCCTCTAAGTGTCTGATCCAAAGTCACATTTACCTACACTCCTCTAAGTGTCTAATTCACAGTCATAGTTACTCACACTACTCTTAAGTGTCCAATCCATAGTCATACTTACCCACACTCCTCTAAGTGTCTAATCCACAGTCACATTTACACACACTCCTCTAAGTGTCTAATCCACAGTCATAGTTACTCACACTACTCTAAGTGTCCAATCCATAGTCATACTTACCCACACTCCTCTAAGTGTCTAATCCACAGTCACATTTACCCACAATCCTCTAAGTGTCTAATCCACAGTCATATTTACTTACACTACTCTAAGTGTCCAATCTACAGTCATACTTACCCACACTCCTCTAAGTGTCTAATCCACAGTCACATTTACCCACACTCCTTTAGGTGTCTAATCCACAGTCATAGTTACTCACACTACTCTAAGTGTCCAATCCACAGTCATACTTACCCACACTTCTCTAAGTGTCCAATCCACAGTCATACTTACCCACACTCCTCTAAGTGTCTAATCCACAGTCAGATTTACCCTTACTCCTCTAAGTGTCTAATCCACAGTCATACTTACTCACACTACTCTAAGTGTCCAATCCACAGTCATACTTACCCACTCTCCTCTAAGTGTCTAATCCACAGTCACATTTACCCACACTCCTCTAAGTGTCCAATCCACAGTCATATTTACTCACACTACTCTAAGTGTCCAATCCACAGTCATACTTACCCACTCTCCTCTAAGTGTCTAATCCACAGTCACATTTACCCACACTCCTCTAAGTGTCTAATCCACAGTCACATTTACCCACAATCGTCTAAGTGTCCAATCCACAGTCATACTTACCCACACTCCTCTAAGTGTCTAATCCACAGTCCCATTTACACACACTCCTCTAAGTGTCTAATCCACAGTCATATTGACTTACACTACTCTAAGTGTCCAATCTACAGTCATACGTACCCACACTCCTCTAAGTGTCTAATCCACAGTCACATTTACCCACACGCCTTTAGGTGTCTACTCCACAGTCATAGTTACTCACACTACTCTAAGTGTCCAATCCACAGTCATACTTACCCACACTCCTCTAAGTGTCTAATCCACAGTCACATTTACCCACACTCCTCTAAGTGTCTAATCCACAGTCATAGTTACTCACACTACTCTAAGTGTCCAATCCATAGTCATACTTACCCACACTCCTCTAAGTGTCTAATCCACAGTCACATTTACCCACACTCCTCTAAGTGTCTAATCCACAGTCATATTTACTTACACTACTCTAAGTGTCCAATCTACAGTCATACGTACCCACACTCCTCTAAGTGTCTGATCCACAGTCACATTTACCCACATTCCTTTAGGTGTCTAATCCACAGTCATAGTTACTCACACTACTCTAAGTGTCCAATCCACAGTCATACTTACCCACAATCCTCTAAGTGTCTAATCCACAGTCACATTTACACACACTCCTCTAAGTATCTAATCCACAGTTACATTTACCCACACTCCTCTAAGTGTCTAATCCACAGTCATAGTTACTCACACTACTCTGAGTGTCCAATCCATAGTCATACTTACCCACACTCCTCTAAGTGTCTAATCCACAGTCACATTTACCCACACTCCTCTAAGTGTCTAATCCACAGTCATAGTTACTCACACTACTCTAAGTGTCCAATCCGTAGTCATATTTACCCACACTCCTCTAAGTGTCTAATCCACAGTCACATTTACCCACAATCCTCTAAGTGTCCAATCCACAGTCATACTTACCCACTCTCCTCTAAGTGTCTAATCCACAGTCACATTTACCCACACTCCTCTAAGTGTCTAATCCACAGTCATACTTACTCACACTACTCTAAGTGTCCAATCCACAGTCATACTTACACATTCTCCTCTAAGTGTCTAATCCACAGTCACATTTACCCACACACCTCTAAGTGTCCAATCCACAGTCATATTTACTCACACTACTCTAAGTGTCCAATCCACAGTCATACTTACCCACTCTCCTCTAAGTGTCTAATCCACAGTCACATTTACCCACACTCCTCTAAGTGTCTAATCCACAGTCATATTTACTCACATTACTCTAAGTGTCCAATCCAAAGTCATACTTACCCACACTCCTCTAAGTGTCTAATCCACAGTCCCATTTACACACACTCCTCTAAGTGTCTAATCCACAGTCATATTTACTTACATTACTCTAAGTGTCCAATCTACAGTCATACGTACCCACACTCCTCTAAGTGTCTAATCCACAGTCACATTTACCCACACTCCTTTAGGTGTCTAATCCACAGTCATAGTTACTCACACTACTCTAAGTGTCCAATCCATAGTCATATTTACCCACACTCCTCTAAGTGTCTAATCCACAGTCACATTTACCCACACTCCTCTAAGTGTCTAATCCACAGTCATATTTACTTACACTACTCTAAGTGTCCAATCTACAGTCATACGTACCCACACTCCTCTAAGTGTCTGATCCACAGTCACATTTACCCACATTCCTTTAGGTGTCTAATCCACAGTCATAGTTACTCACACTACTCTAAGTGTCCAATCCACAGTCATACTTACCCACAATCCTCTAAGTGTCTAATCCACAGTCACATTTACACACACTCCTCTAAGTATCTAATCCACAGTTACATTTACCCACACTCCTCTAAGTGTCTAATCCACAGTCATAGTTACTCACACTACTCTTAAGTGTCCAATCCATAGTCATACTTACCCACACTCCTCTAAGTGTCTAATCCACAGTCACATTTACACACACTCCTCTAAGTGTCTAATCCACAGTCATAGTTACTCACACTACTCTAAGTGTCCAATCCGTAGTCATATTTACCCACACTCCTCTAAGTGTCTAATCCACAGTCACATTTACCCACACTCCTCTAAGTGTCCAATCCACAGTCATACTTACCCACTCTCCTCTAAGTGTGTCTAATCCACAGTCACATTTACCCACACTCCTCTAAGTGTCTAATCCACAGTCAGACTTACTCACACTACTCGAAGTGTCCAATCCACAGTCATACTTACACATTCTCCTCTAAGTGTCTAATCCACAGTCACATTTACCCACACTCCTCTAAGTGTCCAATCCACAGTCATATTTAATCACACTACTCTAAGTGTCCAATCCACAGTCATACTTACCCACTCTCCTCTAAGTGTCTAATCCACAGTCACATTTACCCACACTCCTCTAAGTGTCTAATCCACAGTCATACTTACTCACACTACTCTAAGTGTCCAATCCACAGTCATACTTACCCACACTCCTCTAAGTGTCTAATCCACAGTCACATTTACCCACACTCCTCTAAGTGTCTAATCCACAGTCACATTTACCCACAATCGTCTAAGTGTCCAATCCACAGTCATACTTACCCACACTCCTCTAAGTGTCTAATCCACAGTCCCATTTACACACACTCCTCTAAGTGTCTAATCCACAGTCATATTGACTTACACTACTCTAAGTGTCCAATCTACAGTCATACGTACCCACACTCCTCTAAGTGTCTGATCCACAGTCACATTTACCCACATTCCTTTAGGTGTCTAATCCACAGTCATAGTTACTCACACTACTCTAAGTGTCCAATCCACAGTCATACTTACCCACAATCCTCTAAGTGTCTAATCCACAGTCACATTTACACACACTCCTCTAAGTATCTAATCCACAGTTACATTTACCCACACTCCTCTAAGTGTCTAATCCACAGTCATAGTTACTCACACTACTCTGAGTGTCCAATCCATAGTCATACTTACCCACACTCCTCTAAGTGTCTAATCCACAGTCACATTTACCCACACTCCTCTAAGTGTCTAATCCACAGTCATAGTTACTCACACTACTCTAAGTGTCCAATCCGTAGTCATATTTACCCACACTCCTCTAAGTGTCTAATCCACAGTCACATTTACCCACACTCCTCTAAGTGTCCAATCCACAGTCATACTTACCCACTCTCCTCTAAGTGTCTAATCCACAGTCACATTTACCCACACTCCTCTAAGTGTCTAATCCACAGTCATACTTACTCACACTACTCTAAGTGTCCAATCCACAGTCATACTTACACATTCTCCTCTAAGTGTCTAATCCACAGTCACATTTACCCACACTCCTCTAAGTGTCCAATCCACAGTCATATTTACTCACACTACTCTAAGTGTCCAATCCACAGTCATACTTACCCACTCTCCTCTAAGTGTCTAATCCACAGTCACATTTACCCACACTCCTCTAAGTGTCTAATCCACAGTCATACTTACTCACACTACTCTAAGTGTCCAATCCACAGTCATACTTACCCACTCTCCTCTAAGTGTCTAATCCACAGTCACATTTACCCACACTCCTCTAAGTGTCTAATCCACAGTCACATTTACCCACAATCGTCTAAGTGTCCAATCCACAGTCATACTTACCCACACTCCTCTAAGTGTCTAATCCACAGTCCCATTTACACACACTCCTCTAAGTGTCTAATCCACAGTCATATTGACTTACACTACTCTAAGTGTCCAATCTACAGTCATACGTACCCACACTCCTCTAAGTGTCTAATCCACAGTCATATTTACTCACACTACTCTAAGTGTCCAATCTACAGTCATACGTACCCACACTCCTCTAAGTGTCTGATCCACAGTCACATTTACCCACATTCCTTTAGGTGTCTAATCCACAGTCATAGTTACTCACACTACTCTAAGTGTCCAATCCACAGTCATACTTACCCACACTCCTCTAAGTGTCTAATCCGCAGTCACATTTACACACACTCCTCTAAGTGTCTAATCCACAGTCACATTTACCCACACTCCTCTAAGTGTCTAATCCACAGTCATAGTTACTCACACTACTCTAAGTGTCCAATCCGTAGTCATACTTACCCACACTCCTCTAAGTGTCTAATCCACAGTCACATTTACCCACAATCCTCTAAGTGTCCAATCCACAGTCATACTTACCCACTCTCCTCTAAGTGTCTAATCCACAGTCACATTTACCCACACTCCTCTAAGTGTCTAATCCACAGTCATACTTACTCACACTACTCTAAGTGTCCAATCCACAGTCATACTTACACATTCTCCTCTAAGTGTCTAATCCACAGTCACATTTACCCACACTCCTCTAAGTGTCTAATCCACAGTCATATTTACTCACATTACTCTAAGTGTCCAATCCAAAGTCATACTTACCCACATTCCTCTAAGTGTCCAATCCACAGTCACATTTACACACACTCCTCTAAGTGTCTAATCCACAGTCATAGTTACTCACACTACTCTAAGTGTCCAATCCACAGTCATACTTACCCACACTCCTCTAAGTGTCTAATCCACAGTCACATTTACCCACACTCCTCTAAGTGTCTAATCCACAGTCATAGTTACTCACACTACTCTAAGTGTCCAATCCATAGTCATACTTACCCACACTCCTCTAAGTGTCTAATCCAGTCAGATTTACCCTTACTCCTCTAAGTGTCTAATCCACAGTCATACTTACCCACTCTCCTCTAAGTGTCTAATCCACAGTCACATTTACCCACACTCCTCTAAGTGTCTAATCCACAGTCATATTTACTCACATTACTCTAAGTGTCCAATCCATAGTCATACTTACCCACACTCCTCTAAGTGTCTAATCCATAGTCATACTTATACACAATCCTCTAAGTGTCTAATCCATAGTCATACTTACCCACACTCCAACACAATCAAAAGCCATACTGGCCTGCTCTCCTCTAAGGGTCAAATCAACAACCGTACTGACCCACACTCCTCTATATGACTAATTACAGCCATGCTGTCCTGCACTCCTCTGTCAGTCTAATCCACAGGCGTTCTGACCTGCACTCCTCTATGTTTCTAATCCACAGTTGTACTGACTCACACTCCTCTATATTTTATCATTTTTATTTCAAAAATAAATAAATGAATAAATATTTATACAGCGCTTTTCATGCTATTGACAGCTCAAAGTACTTTGCAGACAACAGTAATAGCAAATTTATATGTTTTAATGAGCCAAAATCACAAATTAAGTTTAAGTAGCGAGTCAATATAGAGTTTTAATTAAATGCAGAGTTAAAGGTATACTATTTAAAATTTTCTTAGAAGTGAGCACTGAGCTTGACTATCTAACAGAAGTTGGAACTGAGTTCCACAGTTTGGAAGCATAATAACTGAAAGATGTCTTCATGTTTCTGTATTATACAGAGGGTATTATACAGAAAGCCAGTATCTGCAGACCTAAGGTCACAAGTGGAATATAAACAGGAAGACATTGTGTGATGTAAGCAGGTTCTCAATTATTTAAAGCTTGATAGACAAATAGCAGAAACTTAAACCAATTCTAATAGATACAGGCAGCCATCTTTGTTGTTTTACGTATGAGTTGCAGGGGATGAAATGTTTTCTTTAGAACCCCAAAAAAAAAGCTTTACAATAATTAATTCTGCTTGCAACAAATGCATAAACACATTTTTCTGCATTGCTCTGAGACAGAAACACTGCTTGAAAACAACTTTATTGTTTTCAGACTTCACTTCACAAGGTTTTATTTTGGTCTTAAATTATTTATATTATTGACTCCATGTTCCCTTTCTTTAGTAGAGTCTTCGCCAAGGCAGTCGTTAAACTGAGGCTATTTTCCTCCCTGCTTCTTTGCTGTTCAGATGCTTCTCTTCTTTGCTCTGCTATCTTTCATTCTTTTCTTTATTTTCAGACATTTTTGAGCTACAATGTCTGAGCTCATTATTTAGATAAGTCAGCAGCAATACAGAGCCACTTTTCAAGCTCCTTTGTGCTTTTTATAGCAGAGCTAGAGACCCAGGAATCAGAAATGTTCCAGGTTGTTACCAAAGAAGAATTTAACAAAATGCCTCTTCTGATTTCAGAACACATGTGCTGCCAGAATAGTTACAAGCTTCTACAAAAAAACTACAGTTTGGCAAACCAATTTTCAGACCTTGTTGTCAGAGTTTCAGAACTGGCTTTTCTGTTGACTGGGGCTATAGGAGTGTATGACTCAAGGTATACCAGCAATGATTCAACATTGGAATAAAACCTATGCTACGTATAGCTCTGTGGTCTCATTCAATACTGCTGCTAGCACAGCCCACCTAGTCTATTGCTCCGAGATCAGAGCAACAAAGCGTGAGCTGAAAATCTGCTCCAGTCTCTCCAGAACAATAGCAGGACAGATTTGGACCCTTGTAAGATCTCAGAGTCGCCTAACTGCAGTAAAGATAGAGGAACAAGAAGACTCAGCCATTCAAAGCACCCCACTGTAGACTTACTGATGGGGATGATTCTATTAATAAAATGAAAACCCATTATGAGTGAAACTCACTAAATCAGTTCTAAACTAAACAGAAAGTTTTCTACAATACTGGCTAAATACACATCAGTGATGTGGATCATTATTCATGTTGGCACATGCACAAGGAAGTAAGTATTAATAGGGACTTTAATAATCTCTTTAACATGCTACTTAAGCTCAATGTCCAGTCCTTTATCAGTGGTCCTCTGCCTGCAGGGAACAGCAAGCTATTCTCAAAAAAAAAAAAAAACAGCCATTTAAACGGACAGAATCTTATTGAAACTTTAATATGATTTTTGGGAACAGAGAGTTGGAGAATTTTATTTTAACCTTGTGCAACTTTTTCATTCTCACTCGTGGAGACACGTCACTCCAGAGTCACTCCTTCCACTGAGAATGCCCTGATTGGATGATGAGATGGATGAGAGTTATGTTCTGGAGACACCTAAACTGCATGAGCAATCAACACCATCCTCCATCTCCACCTCATTACCCCACGTGAACTTCCAAGGTACCATGGAGAAGCTGGTATCTGCAAAGATAAGGCTGTCACATTTTCTTGTCAGGTATTCCTCAGGTCCCACACGCACCTCCTGTTATGTCACCGGCTTGGATAAGAGTTATTTATTGCCTCAAGGACCCAGCAAACTCCTCCTATCCACCACAAAAAACAGTCAAGTAATTAGTTAAAGCTGCTACGATGAAGTAGCACTATTAAACAGTACTTCTGCACATAAATAAGAAATAAATAAAAAATAACAAATAAGAGTCAGTCTCCAAAACGATCGGATTGGCAGCTTCCCTCTGGACCTCGTGTGCCAGTTATCTCTCCTGTACACCTGAAAGAAACAACAGGGAGTACCGATCAGATAGCCCGAATGTATCCAACCAATTGTGTAGGGAGTAATTTACAGTCTGTGGTGCAATATTATAACCAAGTATAGCTGCTCTATTGGATGACATATTGACAGTTACAAGGTCGGTTATGCCTGGTGAATTTATGGACTCTTTCAGCATGTGAGAAGAATGAGAAGGGTCTTAACATATCCAGCACTGTTAAGGATGTTGCTTTTTTAGATCATTATTGTGATCTTCTCACAATATCACAACAATAACAGCAAAATACTGGTCACCGTGGTTGATAAACTAACACCTAGACACATACATATATGGCTCCTGAATTTGTTTCAACTGAAAGAAGTTTGCAACTTTTTTGTCCCTTAATCCCTTTATCATCTTTTGTCCTTTTATCCTTTGTCCTCTTTATCATCATGTAAAACTATTATGGTTAAAATGTCAGTGCAATCAGTAATGAAATTTTAATCCATACGGTGAGTCATCGCGACTATCCCTTTGCAGTCTTAACACATTACGATCCAAGATTTTAAACAGCATGTTTCAACTAATATCAGCAGTCATACACGCTCATGTTGTGTTTTTCTAACCTTGTCAGTGACCCGTGGTGTCCCCCAGGGTATGATTTTTGGGGCATAATTATTGAATTTATAGATGCTTCTCTTTGGCCAAATCATACAAGAATATCCTACCTACAGCTCTGCAGACAGCACTCACCCACCTTGGCCTATACACAAATAACTGTGGTTGATTCACTTTGCAAGTGCCTTGAGCACATCACTAAGTGGATGGGAGAAAACTTTTTATAGTTAAATAAAATAAAAGAGACATTTACTTATTCAGGATGTAACGGTCACTTTAAGGCAGGTGCAGTGCGCATGTGCACGGTGGAGGCCGGAGCGAATAATGGAGAGTGTGGAGGAAAACGTGGGAGAGAATGTGCGTGTGGTGAACTGTACTAGGTTGTAGCCTGGGTTCTCCAACTGGTGTTATCTGGGAACTTGTGACGAGTGAAGTCTTGGTCCTCTCACTGTTCATTAAACTGGCTCCGAAACCCCTTCACGACATGTTGCCTGCGTGTCTCTTCATGGAAGCTAAGTATCCACCTCTCTGCAGGAGCACCCACCTTACACCATACTTCCATTCGTTACAAGGAACAGGCTAGTTGCCTATCTGGGATGCACGTAAGCTTTGTGTGCTAATGGACTCTGATCTGAGTTTTAGCAATCATGTTAAAGTAGTACAAACTCAGAATTCTATAACCTCAAGAACATTAACAAAGCATTATTGATTTTTACAAGTTCCTAACTAGACTTCCAAAAAGACGATCAAACAGCTGCAGTTGATTCAAAATGCAGCTGCCAGAGTCCTCACTAGGAGTAAAAGGCGGGAACACACCACCACTCCTTTCTAAGTCCTTACATTGTATACTAGTATATTACGGAAACTTTAAAGGACTATTACGAGTCTATAAATCTTGATGATGTAAGACCAGCATATCTATCTGATATGCTGCAGTGATATGCTGCCGCCATGCAGAACTCTCAGATCATTGGGGGCTAGTTAGTTAGTGCTTTCTAAGGTAAGTGTTTAGTTACTATGCTGCTTGTAAATGCTACCAGCTAACAGAGAGCTAAAGAAGAGCCTAGACACTAGACATTTTTAAAACCAGTGTTAAAACCAAACGTATCTTTTTGAACACTGTTAGCTCTACAAAACTTTTGTCGTACAAAACATTTTTATGTTATATATATATATGATATATATATATATCATTTTTTATGGTCCTGTTTTTATAATCATGTAATTAATTTTTTCCCTTCCTTTTATATCACATTTTATTTCTATTCTCCTATATCTCTTAATCATGTTATATGTTTTTTATTTCTTTTATAATTTTTTTTAAAATATTACATATATTTTAATTTGAATTACGCTTGGGCTATATTTTCTTGTTTGTGAGGCATTTTAAATGTTCACAGTATGTAAAAGGACCTATATGAATAAGCTTCCCTTGCCGTGCCTTAAACCATCTTATAAAGTACTGGTAAACAGAGAGCGGATTACAGTTGTTAAGACATGGTTTTGAACACAGACCACATGTAGATGTATTTAATTAGTTTATAACACTTGTAAGATCCTGATAACTGCTAATAAAGAAAGATGCCATTACTGATGTACGTGACTTATCAGGAAGGTTGTTGGAACTTGTTGCTGAGCTATGCTCTGTCTTATCAATCCTATGTTATTTTGAGTAACTGTTGGGCAGTTTCTTGCTTACTTCCATGTAGACATGAAAGACATCAGACATAAGGAACATAAGGAACATGTTTGTATTTAACCCTTTAGTAATTACCCAGATCCAGGATGTGATTCAACTTGTGGGTAGAACTACCCACACGCTGCTTTAAATTAAATGTTTCTAATACTCTAATGATTTCTAAGACGTTACTGTTTGATGGGTCCCCAGAGAGCAGAATTATATCATAGCTGGCGGATATAATTGATATTAGTTCCACAATCTCTGCGAAGAATTTATTTTCCTTAGGAGGTCTATACGTTACATTTAATAACACAGAACTGTCAATAAAAGCATTGACTGCAACCTGTTTGAAGGACATACATTTACCAGCAGTGGTATTTTAACCATGAAGTCAATATTATATTTGAATGCCATTCCGTCCCGTAACACTCATAACACTAACACATAGTTTTAGTGGCACTGTATAATAATGAGGGAACCCAAGAAGTGAACATCTTCAGTCCTGATCTTCAATGTTTCTAGTATGAGCACAAAATGATTATCTTGTACACTGGGTTTAAAGATTATGACGGGCTCAAAGCTGTCCTCCTGGCTCTAAAACCTACAGCAGAGTCTATGAAATGAAATGACATATAATGGAGCCAAATAAACGGGCTGAATTAAACAGAACGTGACATTGTGAAACCATGTAGACTACACAACATTTATGCCTCTTTAATCAGTTCGTCCTGTTTCTTTGTCGTGTGTGACAGAGTTTTCTTTTGTGAATTTAGAACATATCACAAGCCACAGTCAGCAGGACTTGTGGTGTAACAACCCATGTACTTTATGCTTGGTATATTATCAGTATGGCCAAGTAGTGTGGGTGTAGATGAACTGATTCCACCATATTTTAACAAGGCTTCCCGTAAAACACAGGTGGTGCTAGAAGGTACAAAGATCCACATCGTAACTGCAAGATCAATGGTTCTGTAGACTGTCACATCCTTCTATTGCAACGGTATCACAACAGGAAATTCACTGGTAATAATTGCAACTTTTGAATCCATTAGTCTAGTCAGCAACCTGTGTACAAGGTCCACCTTGGAAAAGAAATTACCACAGAGTCAGGCATTCTGAGCCTGCTTAACCCAGGTGACGAAGGCAGATAAGGGGTTTCTTATCAAAGACCTTTCTTATGACATCAGTGTAAAACCTGTAAACCCAACATTCTTGGCCAAGCATGCAGTTCAGTGAAGAAGAACTTGCATTAGGGATTGCTCACAGGAAAATACCATATATTGGATGGGTTCATGCCCCTTTCACAGCGTGGTTCATTAACCAACTGTTTGTACTGTAATGACCAACTTTCAGGGACCTCTATAATTGAAGGAGATTATTTAAAAAAAAAATTTCTTAGCAATATACGTAGTTCACAAATGTAATGACTATGAACACAATGTTAATGTTTTTGAGAACTTCTATATGGTTTTCATGGACATACTGTATTTATTTATCAGTTTAAAGTAAACAAATCTATTTTTAATCTTTTTGTACCCAAATTCCCCAAAGTGGATTTTGAATTGCTTTATAATCATTCTTCCACTGGGAAACAATTAAACTTATTGTAACACACCATTGATATGTCAGCTCTACTTTTATTGAACTGATGTGTATTTTTTATTGAACTGACAACAATTACATGTGATGACGAGATGTTTTAATAATGCCATGTGTTTAGGAATGTGTGTGTATGTTGGCTAGACCTGAACCAAATAAAACAAAAATTGCTTTGACGTTGTAAAGTCATAGTCATAGTTCATTCTTCACGTGTACATACTGACATTCGTCCTGACTATTAATTATTAACTATTAACAATGGTTTTATACATGAACAGTGCCAGGTATGCTTCCATTATTTATGGTCTCCTCATCTGCACAGGACAGGCAGAAAATAAACTCAAAGGACCACTCCAGACTCCCATTTCTAACCTCCCGTTTTCTCATATAAATAGGTTCCAGGCGGTTGTTGTTAAGGCAAGAGACAAAAAGATGACACCAAATTAACCCTGGTTTGCCTGTCTGTGCCATTAAAAAACCTGCTAGTAGTCATGGATGGTAATATTAGTCTTGGAAGTATTTAAAAGCAAAAGCTGGTCCTGAATAAAAGTAACTGCATACAACAAAACTGTCCATATCTGCATCGTACGATCAGATGAGGCACCTAACTGTGGGGCATGAGGATTTTTATGAAGCCACAAAGTAATGTATGATTACATGTTACCTGTTCATATTGTACAGCTGCAAAGGGTTTCGTCTCTAGACCCTTTTTTATTGTCCATGTTTCTGTCTTTCCATACTGGTCGCTAAACAGTGAAGGTCTGCAGTACCTGAAACAATACCTTTAGATACAAATCAGTGGTCAGTGGTTTAGTGCTGGGTTGGTCAGGGGCAACACTGATCCACAGAGGAGGTCCAAACTCTGTTGCAACTTTATCCAGTGAATGTCTGCTTGATGCTAGGAGTAGACGAACCCTTTGACAAGTGCTACAATTTCAGTTTGACAAGTGCTTCTTTGTAAGATCATGAGCAAACTGATGACTTGGTAGAGGGATGGGAACAAGGCAATATAGTTGGGTATGATAGCATATTATTAGCATTATTTTTTAGTGAAGGTCAATTTGCTGTGACTGGCTTTCATTTTGAGATTTTGTGACCTTATGAAAGTATGGAACCTTATGATTGTGGTGACTCTGGCTGGCTTTGCAGTTGTACTTTGCTGGATAAGATGGAAATTCCACCTGAATTTAAGAAAATAGAAACAAGTCATAAAATCAAACATTCTTAAGCTTTAGAATGATGTTTATGCCACTAAGGAAGAAACATACCAAAGAAAATAACTTACCATGCCTTGAGGGGTCACAAAGCAAAATTATACATTCTCCTTGAAATACAAAGATCAACATCACCACTAATAACAAATCTATTGGCAACTAAATGCCTATTTAAATAAAGGCTGATTGACACAAACGGCTGTCTTTCCATACTTTATTCACTGACCTTACCAATAAGTGCACTTGTACTTTCATTTTGCAATACAAACCCAATTCAAATTCAATGCATTCCTTTATCTGACACAGATATGCGACAGCAATATAGGCCAAGAGAGAACATGGTTCAAAACAACCAATATTTATTATCTGTGAATAATTTATCTCTGCTTTTATTGTACCAATCAAGATGAAAAGCTAAAGATAGTCTGAGGTCAGACCGGAATAGGGCATTGAACTGCCATCTTATCTCTAAAATACATTCAGATAATGTCATGAGTAAAATGGGTAATGTGATTATATGACGGTAGTCTTTATAGCTGATTTATAAAAAGAGCAGGCGGCAGGCATCACATGCTAGGCAAGTTTTACAATCCTTGTAGTCGCGTCCTTGTGGTTTGTAGTATATCAAAGACTTGATCCACACGTAGGAGCAGTGGTAAAACCATAACGGCATGATTTATGTCTCTGATTTCTGCCTTTATTAAAGTGTAACCTACCTTTTTGATTTGTTTTCCCAATCTGGTTCTGATTTAAAACACAGACCACATTTTTTATTTTTGGTTTGAATTACTCTTAATTATGTTTATTCAAACAGAAATGCCTGAACATTTCATTTTATCACTACAGTCATTACAGTACTGAAACTGCACCAGATATGATGGAAGTGATTGTTTAGGCAGTTATACTTAGTGATTGTAAAATGCACAACACTATTGTTATCTGACAATATATTCTTCTTCTTCTTTCATCTTCTTCTTCTTCTTCTTCCTTTTGGTACACATTTTTGTTCACTAGCTAGTCCTACAGTTTTTGAGATATCAATTTCGTTCCAGCTCCTGACTATTCAGTATGAACCCTAATCCACAGTCATATATGTAATTTATTAAGTTAAAGCTGCGCAGTCACGCACTCATTTAATCAATCTTCAGGAAATCTTTTACTAGTTTTGGCTAAATAGAACACAACGTTTTTGTGTCATTCTTTAGTATGTGTTATGACAATATTTGGCATTACTGATCTAAACTGGATTTTAATGGCAGAAATAAATGTTTTCAACATATCACCTCTATTGCTCCCTGTGGAAAATTAAAAAACGCCGAATCCATACTGCCAAGTCAGCTTCCTATTCAGCAGGTTCTTGTTCAGATCTTTCTGTTCCACTTTAAATTGTGCAGCAGTCACCGTGCTTGTTGTTGCAATTCTGGCCTATCGAAACACAAAAAGTCTTGGCCCATGGGCAGAGCTGTATTTTACCCACACCAGCTAATGTTAGTCTACTTAATAGCTAAAAGCTGTGTAGTTTGGAGTAGCAGTTATGCTAACGTTGAAAGAGAGCTTGTGCAGCAGAAGGAAAGGTCAGGGGGCGGAGTTAGACATAATTAATTGGCACATTTTAATTGGTCTGAACCTGTAATTACAAATTATGCATTAACCAGCATAAACCCCATTCTAAATATGTTGGCATAAAACATTAATTTGATCTTCCCTTTGCATCTATAATAGCTTCCACTTTTCTGGAAAGGCCTTCTAGGTAACTTGATATCTGTCTTTTATCCAGAAGACCATTTGTGAGACCAGACAATGATGTTGGACAAGAGCACTCCGTTCTAGTTCATCCCAAAGGTGCTTGTTGGGGTTGAGGTTGAGACTCTATGTGGATAGTCAAGATATTCCACACTAAACTCACAACCATGCTTTTATGAACCTTGCTTTGTGCACTGGGGCATAGTCATGGTGGAATTACTGGAATTAAGTAGGCTGACATCTAAAAACAACCCCACAGACATAATTCCTTCTTCACCTCCTTTACAGTCAGTTTGATGCAGTCAGGCAGGTAACGTTCCTTGGCATTTTCCAAACCCAGACTTGCCCGTCAGACTGCCAGATCAAAAAGCACGATTCATCACTCCACCTAACATGTTTACAATGCTGCAGAGTTTAGTGGTAGCGAGCATTATACCACTCCATCCGACACTTGACATTGTGCTTGATGATGCAAGACTTGTAATTAATGTCAGTGGAGGTTTAGTGACTTTTGAAAGCTATCTCCCTTTACAAAAACAAAGAAAACATTAATTCTAGGTTTGATAAGTCTGACCGTTATGTCTATTTTAGTACAAAATGTCTCATTTGAAACTGCTATGTAGACTTTGCATCAATTTTATGTAATACGGATTGGGTGAAGCTAAAAGAAATAGTCATGGTGAGATGTACACATCTATCAATCTTTATTATCCTCACTCAGTCCTAGAATATTCCCTGAGAGACGTTAATCCTGTGACTCAGTTCATAGGTCCATGAAATAAATTGTGTTTTTATGAGTTCCCTTGCAACATTTCCTGAAAGTGCTGATTAAGAGATGATAATATAGGGTTGGAATAGTGTAGTGGGTAACACATCTGCTTTCCCTGTTATAGACCGCGGTTTGATCCCAGACCTGGGCAGGCATCCCACACTACCAATAAGGGTCCTAACAATACATTCATCTACCTGTGTAAGAAATGATCAAGTTGTAAGTCTCTCTAGGGAAAAACCATCTGCCAGATACTGCAAACATAAATAATACTAGAGGTATCTGAAGAAAACCTCAGGTTGTAACCATTGGGAAGTTCTTTTAACAGCTATAAAGCTATTATTGCTTTTATTTACTTTACAGGTTTTATACATTTTTAAAAATGACTTTATAAGCAGCATTTACAATAACAATTTTTAAATATTTAAGTAGATTATGGTAAAATGTGTGTACAACTGTCATTGCTAAGTGATGGTGAAAGAATCACACCCTCTACCAGTTAAGATCACCTAAACACCACAAAGCTTTTGTGAACTTGGAACTTGGACTTTTCTTCATTAATGGCAGCATCTAATTACAGTTGTTTTATACTTATCTTAATAACGTATGACAATACAAAGGTTAATTCTATCACTAAAGGGGCTGGTTTATGTTTAATAGGCCACTGTTTTCTGCTGTTTAAACCCTGACACACAGTTAATTCCTGTGCACTATATATGTGCTGTGCACTATATCATTAAAGCGTAAACAATTTCATTCAGAGTAGTTGTAATGTTTTTCTCTTCGCCACCCAATCCACTCCCAGTTGCTCAATACAGTCAAAACACTTTCAGCACAAGGACGCAATTAACACGGCACCTCAGCCTCCTGCAACTCCCAACACATTCTTCTTCTTATCTCCCCTCCAATGTCTATTCTCTTGGGATATTTGGAGAAAATGCAGGGTTTCGTTTGCGCTGGTAAAAAGTTGCTCTTTCTGTGTATTGCTGTAGCCCTGGGCCCCTTGTCCCACAAAACCCTGCCCACCTAGATCATGTTGTAATACAGCACTTTGGCCGTTTCCATGACAGCAGTGTCAACTGTTTCCTTTATCACCACTGGAATCACACAATACAATGTGCTCAGATAACCAAGAGCGTCATCACATACCACGCAGACAGAACACTCGACAGTAGAAAGCTCAAAAAAGCAGAAGGGAAATCTAGTCATAATCTGCCATCATGGCAACCACACAACACGTAAAAACATTCACCTTGGGTGAGTGGTCTCACATAATTCATCAAACACAAGTATTATAAAGTGGGCCACCAATGTTCAACAATGTTCAGGAACAACACTTATATGGCATTTTTAGGAAAAGGAATCATGGAAAAATCTGAATTTAGGGTTAATGTAGAATGATGAATCTTGCATTTTGGGTTTTAGAAGTTTTTAAGATGAAAATGGTGTTTTTGGTTTTGTGTGCTCTAGTATGATTGTACCCCAGTGCACAAAGCAAGTCCCATAAAGGCATAGTTGTAAGAACATGACTGGTGTGCACAAAGACCTTAACTCAACCCAATCGAACACCTTGGAACTTGAACAGAAATTCCAAGCTAGGCCCTCCGTCCAACAGTCACACAACACAGATATCAACTTTTTATGGTTCATCATTATTGTAGCTCAATGTCATGGCTATGCCATTTGCCATTACAACCGTAAAACAACCCAACAGTTTTGTATGCATTTTTACATTAATACAACCTTCCAAATGTTCTACATCCATATTATGTTTTTATCTAGTGATCTTTTTTCTATTACAGATTCAGAGATGAGCATAAAAACAACCCCAAGAAAACAACATGAAAGTCCTAAGGGTCTTTTTTCCTATTATTCTCATAATGTTCATTGTCAACCCTTACACTGTCAATAGTAACCCTGTGCCTACACTAACGACTAGGTTAGGCTGTGTTTAGCATGTACAGCTGCCTGTCCCAAATCAAAGCCATTTTGAACCTCCCATAAGAAAAAGTCATTTTAAATGTGTTGAGGCCAAAAAGCCCTGAAACGATATGTTTGAAGCCAAAGATTACTCCAATGCTTGCTACCCAATGCTTCCTACCAGTATGTGGACACTACATACCCTGTATTTTATTGCACTGAAATATGGAAGCATAACAGGAAAATGAGTGAAGATTGATTTTACCTATATGTCTGGGTCCCTCCTCTCCGGTTACACAACCTCACAGTTGGTCTGGATATATGGTGATGGCCTTTTCCACTGTTTTCTCTTCTCTGGACATCTTTAATGGTCATTATCCCGCACTTTTAGAGAAGTTGGTGATGGTCTGCTGGATCAGAGCTGGGTACTCCAGGGCATGCAGAACAACATTTAGTTCTTTAAAGGCAACCCCAAGCAGGTGACTATTTTTGGGGAGAGGGCCAGTGGGGCCTAAGGAGGGCAGGCTGGTGGGCTGCCTTGACGAAAATGGCACAGAATGTGCAACCACAGAAGCTCATTGACCATGTGTGGCAAGTACTGCCGTCCAGCAGTGTTTTCCCACTTTTTCCCTTGTGCCTGTTGTCGATGAAGTGGTCCTCCCAGAAACTTCTGATGCCATGCTTATGGAAGCATATTTCGAAGACCCTCAAATCCTACTGGGTGTAAACAAGGATGAAGGGTCATGAGAAAATAAAGTTCTGATCTCAAGGGAGGTGTGAAAGGCGTGAAGATGAGTCTTCCTCATGCCAATCAGATTGGATTGCAGGCAGTTACTCTTCAATTCACAGACTGTATAAGGACAACTCTGTGAAGAACAGTGAAGCTATTGATGACAGTGTAGGCAACCACAAATGTAGTTGTATAATCTGCCAGATCAAATTCCCACAAACAGGAGATCAAGGCCTAGGGATGCAATGGTAACCCACAAGGTAAGGTAATCAAAGAGAGTAGTAGTAACATAGTAATTTAAATTAATGTCAATAAACCAGATAGATTCTAGCATATTCATTACCCTGTAAAGCAAGGTAGAGGTTTGGTCACAACATTGGTAGAAAAATTAACATTCAAACAAGAGTCTGGTGGCCAAGTAATACTGTGGGAGGCATGTTGTCTCATGGTTTTGGTCCCCTTGTTCAAGAGAACAGTCACTGGCAAAATCATATTTGTCTTATGATGAAAAATTTGTACTATACGGGAGTGGTCTTTTTCAGGATAATGGCAAGAGGTCACTGAATGGTTTGATGAGTATGACAACAATCTTCAGACTGCTGAATGATAGTAAGGAAGTGATAATTCAGCTCCATGGGACACTCTACACATTTCCAAAAAAGTTTAGAATTGATCAGATGAAATAACATGTCCTAAAAGCACTTCTCTAGTGTTATATAAAGTTGTTTATAAATTGAACACAGAAAAAGATTGCATCTCCATATTAATCCAAGATTAATGTAGTTAAATCACTTTTCTTCACTATGCTTGGATGTGAATGCTGGGACTAACCCAAAATCTTCTTGGTACTCAGACTTCGAGAAGAAACATGAAATTGCATGAAAAACAAATAATGTAAAGTTAAGAAATTACAATTTTAGCGCAATACATGTGGCAAAATATAGTTGTGTTTAATTAAATAATACATAAAATAAAATACAGCAAGATTTGTATCCTAAAATTGTGCTATATCTAGTGACTTTAGTCATTTATTATCTTTGATCATACATAAATATACAGAACAACATATATAAATATAAACTTTGACCCACCCCCCGAATATGTAAATCTATTATTTTAAATCAAATAAAATATTATCATTTAAACAATCAATGCAGGAATACAAAATCAAAATCTGCAACAGTGTGAATAAATATATGTATATATGTATTAAGAAATAATTTAGTAAACTCCCTGGAAACAAGACATTCTGATTGATTAAACCTATTTGGAGGTTTGTTTAATAAAAAAATCATTGGGTTGAAATATATTTTTAAAACATGTTGTTAACATGAATGCAGAATACATTATCAGTAACAAAGTGTTGAGCAACTTCTATTAAAAGCTGAGTGATGCTTACTTACAATATCTAACCCAGCATCATTTACTCCTTGCTTACACACTGGCCACTGAAGCAGACAAATAGTTGAGAGTTGATAGTTGAAAGCAGGACAGGATTGGAACTTGGAAAAACTGATCTAAGTTAATAATCTATGCTTATGTGTTATCTTGATGTATTTTTCACTTTAGAAGCGTTTCCAGAGAAAAAAAGACTAAAAAGAAATTTTGCTGCTACATGAACCGCAAGCTATAGTAACTTGGGTGTTCAGCCTAACGGTATCAACTGAGTTCTTCAATAAGGCATCTACAACATGTAAAACAATTACAAACAATTATATAATGCTTCTGAGTTAATCATCCTGATTGAACAGTAGTGACATCATTTGTTGCTATACATATTTGCATAAATATACTTTTTACATACATCTTTTTATGTATAGTGGTAACATAGAGGTTTCACTAAATGTGGCCCTGCAGTTCAACTTCCAACAACAAGAATTCTAAATGTCCACAGATCTACGGATTTCAGATCTGTTGATGTTCACCTGTTGAAAAAGACAGATGTTTTTATTATTTATAGTAATATTTAATTGTACTGTCTGCAAAGCTATTAACAGAACTGATGTACCATGTTACTTCTACCAGTTCTCTATCCATTTATTTATTATCGAGTTGTAGCCATCTGTGCTAAACTCATCAATTCTGTTATCTGAGCTACACCCAATGCAAGTTACAGTCATCATATTCCTAGAATTTAAAGTTACTTACAGGGTGGTAGTTGTTGAAATACTCAGATGGAATTTGTTGCTGTGGTGAGGCAGACAGTTGTGCAGAATGAAATGGTCTCTGTGTTGAGTTACTCTGCTGACTGTAACGGTTTTCTTCTGCGTATCCTAGATTGTCAAATGTCATGGTAGTACCTGTAACACAAAGGCATTAATATTCAAACCACCACTCACAACATTTCCTGATATCCGGCATGCAGCTTGCTCTTCTCTAGCATAATTAGAAACTTGCTTTATGAAACATAGTTATAATGAACCAGAACCTTATATAGATTACACAGTTTGGTTTTAAATCGTAATGCTTCATAAATGCTTCATAAAGTAATATCATAAGACGCTGTTGGTACCTAAATGAGATGTGCTTGGTCTACTCAGTGATGGCCATTCAAAGTCCTCATCTAGCCACTGGTTCACTAAGTCATCTTTATTGTCCTTAACCCTATGTAAGAAAGATTGGCAGGAGAAAAGGTCATGATGGGACATTTTAGCTTACACACAAGCTTATGAATTTAACACACAGAATGTGCCACACATCACATGACATATTACTCCTTCAGTATTCAACAGACACACCAAGCTCCTTACCTTTTCGCCCTACTTCTATTGATAAAGACGTAGACTAACAGCACTGCTATTGCTAATACCAAGACCACTAAAACAACCCCGAGTCCAGCATAAAGGCCCACTTTGCTAACTTGGAATGTGCAGTCTTCTCCCAGATACCAGTTTGCATCTGTGTGAAGGCAACTAGAATACAGAAAATGCCATATACATTAATCCTCATTAGAGTGACAGGAACAGAATGTTATACATGATTACTATAACAGAAAAAGGTACGTACTAGCAGGCTGGGCCGTTCTTTGAAACTGCACATGTGCCTCTGTTCTCACATAGTTTTGGATCAGGATGTTCTTGGTGGCATGCGGTCACACATGTCACTTTCCTATCCACTGTGACGTTAGTATAATACTGCCGGTAGTCCTCAGGAAGCTCTGCAGTAGCTTGTTCACAGATTTCTAACAAAGAAGTAGATGTAAGAGATAATGTAAGATTCTTAAATATTTCTTTCTTTTCCCTGTATTTCTCAAGTTCAGGTTTAATTGGTCAGTGTCTTGATTACCTGTTCCATTCAGTTCGGTGCGACTGACCCCCGCTTCAGTAATAATAAAGTTTGGGCAGTTTCCAACTGGGAAAATAAGATGTGTTAAGATTTAGTTTACACTACTAATATCATGTTGTATAACAGCAAACAAATCATTTATGAAAGTCGAAGGCACAGTCAAGAAAACTTACCATCGCCTACAGAACAGTTTTGCACTGTTGTAAGAGCTTCTTCCACCTGCTTAAAGATTTCATCATAGACATCATCAGCCTCGTCATTTTGAATTTCCACAATGATGTCATGCTTAACATTTATACTGGAAAAACAAAAGAGGGAGGGAAACATGTCAAATATTAAGTATACAAGATATTTAAGACCGCACATTATAAGGACTGTTAAATTACTAATAAACTTTAGCACCTGTAATAAAACCAGTTACAGATGTATTTATAGGATTTATAGGATTATAGTGCAAAAATGTACTGGGAAGACATGATATGATAATGAACCTCTACGGCTGATATTGTTATCACTCACTATACAGAGAAAAGCACTTTTTTGGGACTGGTCAATTCAAAATAATAAAAATCACAATTTTTACATAACTCACTGTTTGAACCTGATACAGGAGAAGAAAACATAGTTCATACAAAAAGCACATGAAACACATACGTTTTTATTTTACACTACTCAAATGTTAATTATGAAATTGCATGTTCATTTGCCTGGGCACAACCAAGCCCTCAACAGTTTCAGTGGACTATTGGTAATTAGCCTCTCTCTTAGTAATTCTGCTCTATAGATTGTTGAGCAGAATGAGTATTTACAAAGTTTTTATTGTTTAGTGAGGTGTTGATACGGTTTTGTATTCAGATATTCAAATCACCTTGTTGCAATTGACGTTGTCCTCTCAGTCCACCTCCTGTATCTTCTTTGGATTAAAGAACCTCCTTCACTGTTTATGAAGAGACAACCCATGGTTTACAGATGTTCCCTCTGAACTGAACAATTATTTAATCATAAACCAGTTGTTTAAAGAAATAATATTTGCATATATCTACCTGAGTATTATGTTTTTCACATCCACAAAGTTCTTGATGTTGTGTTTGTAGAAAGGTGTCATCTGTTGAAAAATAATGTTGTTTTTAGTTGTGTCATGCCGAGTTACTCTTTTACTTTATACAAAAAAAGAAAAGCAAGTGAGTTAACCCACACTGGTATAATAAGGAGGTTGCATATGCAGCCTTTATAACTTACCTCTTTTTTGAATTCTTCTACAAAATCTTTATATTCATTTGAGGAGGTATCATTGTATTGAGGGAGGTACTCCTTATTAACTGCGACTTCAGCAATGGCTGATCTTTCAATTACATCTAAAACATAGAAGAAGAAGATTACAAAAAACATTTATGTTGCAAAAAAAACAACAGTTAATTTATTTTGATTACAATTTTTCCTAATATGTTTAGATTGTTTATAGCTAACAAAATATTTAATATCTAATATCATGCTAATATTAATTTAGATGGTTCCTTATTCATGCTTAAAAACTAACAGCACTAATGATAAATGACAAATGATTTACTATGGTAAATTCACTGCATATGTTCCATATGGGTCACATTTATAACAACTGTTTGGATTTTAATTTTCTATAGAATCTCTGTTTTGTATAGTTTAGTATTTTTCCTTTTTAAATACATACGAATTAACACAGAAAAAGCATGGCAAGTATTTGATTAAATAAATGCCTGTTTTTGGAGACACTAAAATAAGCAAATCGGAAACTAAGAAACGGAACTGAAATAAAACATGAAATAAATTATGATTTTTTATTTAAAAAAATGGTTAAATAAATCTTTAACAAACCTGGAACTTTGATTTCAGTTTCAACAGTGTCACATAGTCTCCCAGTAAAACCAGAGGGGCAGAGACAGCGATTTTGGTTTGGATCTGGAGTGCCTCCATTTTCACAGACTAGAGATGGTTTTGTGGTAGTAGTAGTAGTAGAAGTTGTGGAAGAACTTGTTGTTGGACTAGTAGGGTTTGTTTCTGACTCTGATGTAGTTAATGCAGGCGTCAATGTGGTTGCTGTTGTCCCTGAAAAAACTGTTGATGTTTCCAAGCCAGATACTGTTGTTGTTTCTATGACACCTTCTGTTGACCCTGCAGCAGGTGTAGTTGTATCCATATTGTCTGCTGTTGTTGTTTCTAAGACATCTACTGTTGTCCCTGCAGCAGGTGTAGTTGCATCAATATTGTGCCTGTTCTTTCTAGGAACTGTTTTGTTGTTCCCTCAGGGTAGTTGTACATCTACTGTTGTCCCTGCAGCAGGTGTAGTTGTATCAATATTGTCTGCTGTTGTTGTTTCTAAGACATCTACTGTTGTCCCTGCAGCAGGTGTAGTTGTGTCAACATTGTCTGCTGTTGTTGTTTCTAA
>JAMWET010000196.1:0-17500 GCA_024036415.1 Prochilodus magdalenae
CTAGATGTTCTTTGTGCCTACATATTGTATAAAATACTTTTGTGATCATCATTGGGCATAAGAAAGGCCGAGACATGAAGGAAGGTGGGGAGAAGCAGTGTGTCTGTGATTTTTAGACGTAGCCTGTTTATAGACTATGCCTGATTTTGATTTAGTTCAGATTAGCTGTCACGGTTCTGCTCCAGCAGGCCTATGCGCTGCTGTAGCAGCATTAGGTCATCGGCATAGAGAAAGAATTTGTGTAGGGTGAGTTCAGGACCTGACTGTTCCAGTAACACAATAAACTAATACTGTATCAGGCTGAACTCAAACGGTAGCCTTGCCTCATCATATGGCCCATAAGTGAAATGTTCAAATACATGGGTATAATAATGTCATATACATCAACCCTTACAGCACAAAACTGGATATTCCAGTATGCCCAATAGAAAGAAACTTGTGTCAACATGCTCTCTCTCTCTCTCTCTCTCTCTCTCTCTCTCGCTCTCTCTGTAGGACTGTATTAGTGTGAGTCTGTAGGAGGAGGTAGAGAGATAAAGATGGCGACTGCAAGTAACAGTAAGTGAAACTTCCAGAAGCTACAAAAGGTTTTACTGTGAACATCATTAAATAATATTCTATCAGAGAGTTTATTTTTACTGTGGAGACACACGACCTACAGCTATTAATGTGTGTGTGTGTGTGTGTTTGTGTGTGTGTGAGTGTTTAAGTGTGTTTGTTTCAGAGCGGACGAGTTCAAACTTATTGGACCCCGCCAAACAGAACATCAGTCTGGCTCTGCGTTCACTCTCTCCTGTCACCTGTCTCCTGAACTCAGTGCTGTTACCATGGAGATCAGGTGGTTTAAGGGGACGGACTGTGTTTGTCTCTATAAGAACAGGCAGGTGACAGAGGGGAGGGGCTACGAGGGCAGAGTGTGAGCCTGTTTCACCAGGAGCTGCAGAGAGGAAACGTCTCCTTACAGATCAGAGACCTCACAGAGTCAGATACAGGAGATTACCTGTGTCAGGTCACTGATGGAGACACAACACAGGAGTGCACAATAAATGTGGAGGGTAAGTATTCCAGATGTTCACTATGCACAAACCCAGCATCATCCATTCAGGGTCTCAGAAAAGAGAAATGCGGATGTGAAGTAAAGGACAGATGGAGAACAGCTGCATCAGCAGGTGCTCTGTTTCTCTCTCAGACACAAAACCCTCACATCATTACTGCAATGTGTTATACTCATAACTTCATAGTCGAGTCACATTATTATGACCCCCCCAGCTAATATTCAGAGCTGGGAGTGACTCAGTAAGGTCCTGGTAGGCTGTCAGAGGTATCTGGAACCATGCTGACTGCAGTGCATCTGAAGGGTGCATGACGATCGAGGTGGTCCAACAGATGCTCAGTTGGGTTCATATCTTGGGAATTAGGGGGCCAGGGAAGTACTTGGAAGTCTTGTTCATGCTCTTCCAACCAGTGTCAGACATTCCTAGCCTTGTGACATGTTATGTAGTTTCGCTGGGTGATCTTATCTAACCTAGGATGGAGTCCTACCCGAATCAGTTGAGAGGGCCTTGCATGTGGATTAGTGGGCCCACAATAACGTGACTTCCTTCATGAGCTGCCGTAGGAAGTGGTTATAATAATGTGACTTCACAGTGTTTAAATGCAGCACTGAGAATATACCTTGTAGCTTGTAGAATTTTCGTGGCATTCTGTGGGCTCACTTATCCATGTGAAAGGCACTTTGAACCAGTTTGGGTAGGAATCCATCCTTGTACATTATGTACACCCATACATGCTGATGGTCTTCACTGGGGCAGATGGGATCTTCCAGTAACATGATGCTAGAATGTCTAAATCTTGATTTTGTTCGGCAAAAGAACACACAAAAAACCCACTAAATGTAAACATTCATACGACGCTTCAGAAAGTTCTGTTTGAGGGCTGATATTTGGTGTTAGGATTTCTTACAGTGGCATAAATAAGGCTCCAGTGCACTTAGTGCAGGGTGCTAGTGGTAGAAGAAAGTGAGTCAACTTAGAAAAACATTTAAATTTTACTTATCCAACTTAAAAGTCCAACTTATGACCCTCATCAGTGTAAATGTAACACTTCTAAAGAAAACCCAGCTACACCACATAGGGACAACTTATTATTAATATAGGAGTTCCAATAAACGTGAAAAGAAAAACATAACCTTAAGCACCTACTGCCAATCGACCTACAGCATTCGATGCAGAAGCCAGGTGAAAATAAGATAGATACTTTATTGATCCCAGAGGGAAATTCAAGATAAGGTAGCAACCGGAAGGTTCTACTGTGCTTTAACGCTATGGCTAATAACTCCTAACTTCAAACAGCTGATAGGCCTGAGGCAAAGTCGAAGCGGTGCAGCATTTCAACTATGATGGCTGCCATAAGTCAGGTCTCCTGTAAGGTCTTGGGTTCCTGTAGATCCACCTCCGGCCACTTGGGGGAGACAAAGGGCAACCAATGAGCAATCAAGTGGCAAACACTAACACCTGTAGCTCATGCTACTTAAGTGTGAGAGTGCCTGCCCTTGGTTGCTCAGTTGAGTTTATGTTGCCACCTGCACATGTTTCTTGTGACTAGCCGGGAAAAGGTTTCAAGCCGCTTGAGGCTGGTGGCTTCTCCACATCTTCGGAGCACACTAGTGCTGCTGAAGTACCAAGAGAAACAAACAAACAAATAAACAAACAAAAAAACACCTACTGGCAGCCATGGTTTGTTGGTCCCTGCTTGTAAGTGTGTCCTCTGCACATTGCATCCATTTTGGTGGGGAACTGTTAGCTGACCTGGTAGTGCTCTGGTCTGTGGTCATAGTGACCATAGTTCAAACCTTGCTGAGCTGCGACAGTTGACAATTAAAGCCATATCTCAAATGTATTAGGGCCAGGATAATTATCTAGCCATGTGTTTCTCTTTATTAGCCTAATTATCTGATACCCGATACACAATGCAATTTAATTATCGAAGCTGATAACCTATCCTAATATCGATTGGCGCATCCCTAGACATAGCCTTTTACGGTGGGAGGCCAGATTAGACCCAGCGAGAAATGAGCAGTCAGTGGCATTCTTATTAGATAAAACAGGAAATTCAATTATGAAAAAGCCAACGAGCAAGCCATTTCCAACCTTGTGTAACTATGGTGATAAATGTTTTTAATTATCATTCAAATTTGAATGTGAAAATGAGATATTATAGATAATAACAGCAATGTGAGTCCAATATTTAAGACATTTTGTTTTTAAGTTCACATTTTGAATTGCTGCGAGAATCACATGACTGACTGCCATGAGAGGAAAACACTCTTACTAGTAACTGCTGCAGGTTAACACGTTTACCTAAGCATCTCCATGGAGATATATTCTAATGATGTCCTAATTGTAAATAATGTGATGGATGTTTTAACATGAAGTCTCTTTCTGGTCTTGTGCACAGAATCTCAGAACAGCCGGGTAAGGAAAGCACATTTACTCCTCCTACTGACAGCTGATACATTAATTACAAGTTAAGAACTTTAATTTAATACTCATATAATCAAAATCACAAAAAGAAAGCTCTTTGAAGTCCCTCCTTCCTTCCCAAAATGCTCCTGGGCTTAATTCCACTAGTTATTTTGCACTAGTTATTGTATGATCTGAGGGAGTGATGCTTGTATATTATTGTGTACCAGGCTGTACATCTGATCAAAGGCCAGGATCTAGTCATGGCTCATCTGTTCATCGATTTCCGAGCAAGTCAAACACCCCCAATGGATCACCGAGATAAACTCAGATGTTGGACCTTATTTATTAGCATACCTCTCCTCTCAGATCACAGCTAATCCAAAAGTGCTCCAAACACCTTTCCAAGGACCACATACAGGGGTTGGACAATGAAACTGAAACACCTGGTTTTAGACCACAGTCATTTATTAGTATGGTGTAGGGCCTCCTTTTGCGGCCAATACAGCGTCAGTTCGTCTTGGGAATGACATATACTGCGTCCTGCACAGTGGTCAGAGGGATTTTAAGCCATTCCTCTTGCAGGATAGTGGCCAGGTCACTACGTGATGCTGGTGTAGGTTCGTCCTTCTTGGTGGTATGCTGACATTACCCTGGATAACGTGTCTCTTGATACATCACACAAAGACTGCTGTCTTGGTCAACAGAATGCGCCAGCAAGACGTGCACCAACAGTTTGTCCTCTTTTGAAACTCTGGTGTATGTCACCCATAATGTTGTGTGCATTGCAGTATTTTGAGTCAGAACTGTGCCTTTACTGCTAACTGAACCTTCACACTCTGCTCTTACTGGTGCAATGTGCAATTAATGAAGATTGGCCACCAGGCTGGTCCAATTTAGCCATGAGACCTCCCACACTAAAATGACAGGTGTTTCAGTTTCATTGTCCAACCCCTGTACATCCTGATACAGAGTAATACCATACTAGCATCACCACCTCCGTTCCATTTCTGCTTCATTTAACCACTGCTCCACACTGTTCTTACTACACCTCAGATATATCTCCCACACAAGCTGACAAGGGCGAAATAAGCATATTAATGGTTTGAAAAACTAATAAAATGTCCCTGAACTGACCAGTAGAGGGAGCTTAAACTGGGTTGACATGCTTTCCTTTCTTAGGGCCTATAGACAACACTGCACTGTCTGTAAATCAGCCAGTGAAGTTGACTTTTCACAAAACAAGACATCAAAGATCTTCTCTCATGATGCTCTGTCAGACCTTTCCTGCAGCTCTTTACTCCAGTTTCTTGAGAGGACTGAGCTCAGGTTACTGACTTGGCCACCGTTAAACATTCTTCCTCCTGTGTCATTTTTATTTCATCTATCTGCTGGGTTTGGTTTGATTTGTCTGCCTAATGATGGGGGTGCTGTACCGCCAGTGACGCTCTTTGCACTTGTGAATAATGAACAGCAACATATTCAAAATGCAGATGTCACATTTGAAATCAACTCTAGACTTTTATCTGCTTACTAGGTAGTAAAATAATAATAATATAATAAAATTCTCCAGTTGAAGCTTTATACTTATATTTCAGAGTTATTTATACAATAACTTTATTGACATTTGAATATTTATGAACCTAACTGTATATTATTCACTTCACAGCGGCTTCCAGCGAGAGCAGCAGAAACCGGTGAGTATACATCCGTGTGAAATTCTTATATTTGGAATCAGGTGAGGCCAGGTGAGAGAGTTAAGAGAGTGGTAGGCAGCCCTACCCATAGCGCCTGGGGAGCATTTGGAGTTTAGGTGCCTTGCTGAAGCTCACTTCAGTCGTTACTGTCAGTACTGTCGGCAACCCTCCAGTTACAAGGCTGGTTTCCCAACGTCCAGCCTACGACTGTGATGTGTTTATTGATGACGAGTAATGTATAAACTGAATGTATTTATCTGCGCTGGGTGTTCCGAGTGTTCAGCTGAACATCATTAGCAGGTTAGAGTTCACTAACACACCCTTCAGCACTGTATGGCAGCCTAAGATACTGACACCACCTTAACACTGTTACCTCATTCACATACGGTCACACACATGTATCTTCCTCTTTGCTTCTGCTTCTAATAGGTCAAACTTTTTTTTCCTTCCCACCTTAAATCATGTGGCAATCAGCAGGTATGTGTACAGGCATACACAAACCTTGTAAAACCGGCATGGAAACAGGAATCTTGGATATGACATGGGCGAATAGTAATCTCCAGGCTAGTGTAACCGTGCTGGTAACTGTGTTTGTGACTCATACAGATAGATATGCTGGTAGCTTGGCTGGTGAAAAGAAAATTCCAAGAAACTTCAGATAAACCTAAGAGTGCGCCTTTTTTAGTTTTTCTTTTTTTTGAGAAATGTTTTATAAGCAGTTTTGCCTCTAAATATTAAAAATGTTATTAATATGAACATAATTACTGTTACTAGTATGATTGGTGGTGGAAAGTTATATGTTTACAATATGAATATATACAGTATGAGTAGCCTAAATAATACATCAATTATGTATATTGATTCTCAGGTTTGTGAGGTTTGTGAGTTTTGCACATTTCCAGTAGTGAAAGTTAAACAGAACACATTTGGAAACATGGTTGTTTGAACTATGGTGGTTCAAACCCATGTAGTTCAAACTACTGTAGTAGGAACAGGGTACTCCAGTTTTGTGAAATGGTTCAGATGTTAGTTTAATGATGCGTTGTACCATGATAGTTCGGTGCTAGGCTCTGTCACTGTATGGGAAATGCATACCTGCTTAACTGAATATCTTCATGTAGCTGTATTGAAGGCTCGGAGGGCCAGTGAGTACAGGGTATTCTGGCTCTAAAGGATATTAGATGTTTCCTCTAACATGAAATCTCTTTCTGCTGTTCTACACAGACTCTAAGGACAGCTGGGTAATACAAGTACATTTACTCCTCCTACTGACAGGTGAAATATGAATTACAAATGAAGTTATTAAATTATATGCATGTAATAATCAAATTCTCTGGCAGTCCACTTCCTTCCCACAATGCTCCTGTGCAAAACCCTACTGCACACAAGTGTGCACACATGTATGCATCCCGCATCTGCATTTTGCACCGTAAACCAGCCAGTGAAGTTTACTTTGCATACCCCTTTGCCTTCAATGGCTGCCTGACGTCTGGAACCCACAGACATCACAAAACAAGACGTTCCGTTATGATGCTCTGTCAGTCCTTTATTGCAGCTCTTATTTTCCGTTCTTGCTTCTTGGTGGGCTGTTTTACCTGTAGCATTGCCTTCAGTAAGTGAATTGCGGATCAGGTTATTGGCTTGGCCATTGCACAACATTCCATTTCTTGCCTTCTGGAAATCTTGGGCCGCTTAAGGTCATTATCCCTCTGCACCATGAGGCACCATTGAGGGCGCTGGCTAACCTAAGCAGATAGCACTACAGCTGTATGCACTTTGGAATTCATTATGCATCCGATTGTTTTCTTTCTCGGTTAGCCTCAATATGCCCAATATCTAACCGCCTAAAACTGACTCAAACTGAACACAGACTTTTATTTTGGAAAAAAGACAAATATTACAAATGCCTTAGAGGATGCCTAATGCCTAACCAATGGTCCATAACACATGGAGCAAAACACTAGTGGACCCCCAGCTTTGCTGTTAGCGGGCCAATGTGTGTCCGCCATCCTCTTGTTGTTGTAAGAGTGGCACTGGGTCTTCTTTTAGCATTGCCTGTTCAGTTTCCAGCTTTCACCTAGTAACTAGAGCACAATGAATAGCAATGTGGTTTAATTGTAACAATGATTGTCTTATGTTACATACCTAATTTGTATTCCATTGCTCTGCTGGGGTTGGTTTGATTTGTTACACTTACATTTGCTCTTCATAATGAGATTTGACAGCTACATGTTCCATACGCAAATGCCAAATCTTTTAAAACCAACCCTAGACTTTTCTCTCCTTGCTAGTTAGTAAAATAATGAGGACGTAACACGCACCCTACCAGAAAACAGCTAAGCAGTCCTTAAGGGAAAAAATGAAGGGTCAGTTATAAGATCATAAAAGATTAGTCTTATTGTAACATAATGGGTCACATGGCGTATTTAGTAGTCATAATGATGGTAGCATATGTCACAACAACAACAATTTCATAGCTGGTATTCCATCATGTTGTACTAGAAATGGTGTCCGAATGGGTATATGTAATAAAGATATGGGTATATGTTATATAGAATATGGGTATGTGTAATATAGAATATGGGTATATGTTATATAGAATATGGGTATGTGTAATATAGAATATGGGTGTATGTAATATAGAATATGGGTGTATGTAATATAGAATATGCACTAACCAAGCACATCACCATTTTCTAAATGAGGTCATATGTTCACCAACTGTCATTTGACTGCATCCAGGATGTTTGGTATAGGTCACTCAGAGACTCCATGTGTTTAGGTGAAGGATAAAGCTGTATAAAGAACCTTACAGGCTTTTAAAAGGCTTGTGACACATACATCACTGTGGGCTCTTATAGGTTAATTTCAACACAGACAGTTAAACTGACAATAACTTCATTGACCACTGAATATTTATGAATCTAACTGTATATTATTCCCTTCACAGCAAGTGGTACTGGCCAGAAGAGATTGTGAGTATTAGTATTTTGATGTGTTGATTAAGGATGAGGAACGTTTTATTGTAAAGACCAAATGTACTTATCGGTACTGTGTATTACTAAACAATACTTAGAGTATTTGGAAATACAACACAACATCGCACTATAGAAAATGTCACCTTTGTAACCTTTTTATGAACTTACAAGTTTTAAAGTCCTTACTTTTGTCTCTACTCAGTGTCTTTGCAAGTTGATGAAGTCTCCATTGTACAGGTGAGCACAGGTGAACACGTTTCTTTAATAATTATATGACCAAATCTGTGGATATAAGCATTGGTGTGAGTAGCCCATAGTGCTACACTTACAATGTTAGTATAATGTTAATACTCATCACTGCTTTGTACAGACCATTTTCAGTGCTGAGTTTTGTGAGTGTAGCTACAAAATACTTTTGTTAAAACCATTTCGCGTACTGAGTGGAGTGTGTCCAGATAAAAGGAATGCCATTATTTACTATTACCAGTATACAGTTGTTCAAACCTTTTGTTTGGCGTAAAAAAAAAAAAAATAGAATTAAGGCCAGTTTACTGATAAATTTAATGCTGGGTTATCACCAGTGACCTTGGAGGCAGGCAGGCCATGGCTAAGCTTTACCCTCTAAAGGTGATGTGTATTTTTTCCAGATATTTAGCCCCTGAGCTAACTACTTTCAGGTGAAAACCTGATGAAATTGTGGGTTAAATTAATTAAATCTAGAAAATTCTAAAGGGTTCACAAACTTTCAAGCACCCCTGTAGCTCAAGCTTCACTCCAGCTTGCTGTAGAAGTTCAAAATACTAAGTAGCAAAGAAAGACCTGGACACAAGTGGTGATAGCTTGTAGTTTGGGATCGGTTCAACAATCGGTTCACTGTGTATTAATGTTTGCGAGGGTGGAGTCAAAAGATAAATCATTCTGCTTAGTAGTACAAATCATTTTAAATAGTGCAGCTTGCTTCCGTTCTTCTCTGGGGGCAGAAAAACAAAGACTAAAGGTTTGCTGAGGAGTCCGTAATAGCGATAACTGAAACACAGGCCATCTTTAGCTTCTCCAAAGCCTCACACATGGAAGGAATATGCTAATAAAGCGCACTAAGGCTACGTTATGTCCATGACAGAAGGAGGTTTCACAATAGCAGTTGCATACCTGCCACATTAAAATACCTGTTGAAATAAATACCTGTTTAATTCAGCAATATAGCTATAAATTAATACACCACAAAGTCCACAGAAGAATGGTGGAAGGTAAATAGACTTAGGTATGGAATATTAAAATATGAAAATCCCCTTAAATTACGATAAGCCTACTTTAAATATCAGTAAAGCCAAGTTAAACCTCAGATTAGAGACATGAGTTAAACAGAGTACCATCTGTAGCTTGAAGCTAATACTGGTGAAATTGCCCCACTGGGATTCATACCGAAACATCGACGGTGATTTAAACAGAGAAACAGTCATGCATCATATAACATACAGCATGACTGCAGTCTTCACACTGATTTCTTCACTTCTGCAGTCTAAAAGAAAATGGAAAAAAGAAGAGAGAAAGAAAATGGTTGAATCTGTTCTGCTGACTGGTGAGTAATCAACAGCTGCTCAGTAACCGTCTTTCATTAAGTTAGCATGGTTTTTACAGTGTATTACACTCACCTGCCACCTGTTCAGCTGCACATTAACCCAATATCTAAATCAGCCAATCTCAAAGCAGAACCTCACATGGTCAAGACCACCGGCTGGAGTTCAAACCAAGCGTCAGAATGGGGACCAAAGATGATTGAATGGCTAGAGGAGTTTGGGCTGTTAGAAAGGCAACGGTAACCCGTATAATCACTTGTTACAACCATGGTACTCAGAAGAGCATCTCTGATTCCACGTCACATCAAACCTTGAGACATTTTACATTTACGGTATTTTAGCTGACGCTCTTATCCAGAGCGACTTACAAGGTTAATCATATTACAGGTAGACCAATGTAGTGTTAGGAGTCTTGCCCACGGACTCTTATTGGTGTAGCACAGCATAGTCACTCAGCCTGGGATTCGAACCCCAGTCTCCCACGTGTGGTGGGGTTATCCGCTGAGCTACACCAACCACATTTAAAGAACAAATGGGCTACAGCAGCAGAAGACCACTCCAGGTGCCAGTCCTGTTTTTACTGGACAACAAAAGATCAGTGGGTTACACCACTTCTCAGGGTGCCACCTCTACATGTGGGAGACTGGGGTTCGAATCCCAGTCTGGGTGACTATGCTGAGCTACACCAATAAGAGTCCTTGGGCAAGACTCCTAACACTATGTTGGCCTACGTGTAATCATTAACCTTGTAAGTCGCTCTGGATAAGAGCGTCAGCTAAATGCCGTAAATGTAAATGTAAAAGATGCGAAAACATTCCCTGGTCTTATGAGTCTGGAGTCATAATGGGCGTACACAACATCAACAGCGTATCAAAGTTCCACATGCCACAATGGCTACAGTGTACACTTTTTCAGATGGCTACTTCCCACACCACAACATGCCACCAAGCTCAACTCAAAAACATGTCTGATGTGTTTAAAAGTACAGCTACATCATTGTTTCCACTGCAGTGTGACTGTTAGTAATTCGTTTACAATTATTTTTGTTCTCGGTGACATTGAGGGAGATAATGCTAATCTAGTGCCCCCATTGATTATGGTTTCAGTCCAGCTCTTAAAGGCCTAACCAATGGGAGAGCTGTCTGATTACCAAAAGGCTTTATGGATATCGTCGCTGTCCAATGAAAAAACATGTATCTCCATGATTGAACATGTCTGGTTCCATTGACTTCCATTCAAATGGCATGAGGTTTTTGGCCTCTCCTGTAAAGTTGCCATTTTGGAGATACCTGTTTTTCTTTGGACAACGACGATATGTTGGTTGTTTGGAATTGTATCGTAAGTCAAATCTCAATGGATGCTGTTTTGAGAGGTGGAAATGCACATCTCCAGGTTATAGATTGGCTGTGTGGGTCATTTAACCTATTCAGCTTTTCTCAGGTATCCATTTCCCTGACAGGTTTGGCGCAACATAACCCAATTTAAACCATTTTAAATTCCTTTTTTTTAGTTTGTTTATATTAAAAGATCTTAATAAGGTGAAGGAGTATTATAAGTAATAGCCATTAAGTTTAATCAATCTTGTATTCTCATTTTAGTCACTTATAATTCTCACTTGTTTCAAATGGGGTAACTCATTGACCACAAGTGGACACACTGTATACCCTGTAGACTGTGACAAATGTTTATTGAAACTGGCTATATCTAATAATTCAAATACACAGGAATAAAAAAAAGAGCTCTAATGTAAGTTTTAGTCACATGTCACAGTTCAAATACCTTTGTTGCTAATCTGAAAGACTTGATGAGCTGTCAGGTTTAGCCACATGCTCAGTTACCCATGCAATCAGTTATTTCTTGTCCTCTGGCTTTTTACTTTTTGTATAGTGCAACACATATATTTAAATATATTTGTGCTAATAATGTTTTGGGTTTTTTTTATAGAGAAGGCACATTGTAAAGTCAACATGACATCTCGTGATGCCCTGCAAGGAGTCATTAGCTCAGCATCTTCAGAAGGCTTTTACAGTGAACATGTAAGTACACTGATGTGCTTCCATTGTGCATAGTGGTCATTTGGCATATGGTGTGGGGTTCAGTCCTCTTTTCAGTACTATTTACTATTTACTATTGACATTAATGGCCATTATCAATGCAAAGTAGATTTATATGCTAATGAAATTAATATGTACTGCTCAGCTGACTATATAGGTGCTGTTAATGACTAGCAATCAGGTTTACAATTCTTCCTGTATAAAAACCAAATGTAACAAAACAATAACACCAAAAAGAAGTTGTTGGAATCCATCAATCCTCTAGCCAGTCCAGGTATTTGATGTGTTTTATCTCAAGCCCATGGTTAGTTGCATAAAGTATGCTTAAGACAACGCCCGATTTGCAAATGTGCGCTCATATTTCAGGGTTTAATAGTTTTGAGACTGCAAAAGTTAATAAAGTGTTGAATTTAGAGACACTACTTGTATTATTAGTTGAGTTGAAGTATTGAAACTGAGTGGTTGGTGTAGCTCAGCAGATAACACCACTGCCGGCCAGAGAGCCACATGTGGGAGACTGGGGTTCAAATCCCAGTCTGGGTGACTACGCTGTGCTACACCAATAAGAGTCCTTGGGCAAGACTCCTAACACTACACTGGCCCACCTGTAATATGATTAACCTTGTAAGTCGCTCTGGATAAGAGCGTCAGCTAAATTCCGTAAATGTTTGATTGGCCCACTGCAAACAGCTGAACATACATTCTTCTAATAAACCTAATTTGCAATTGGAGTAATTTTGATATGTGAGTAGAATAGCACTATTTAACAGGTGAAACTAGAGCTTGTTGTCAATGTTGTTGTTGTGTTGGGTTTAAGGTGTTGTTTTATTGTGTTGGGCTGTGAGATAGTTCAAGTGGGTTTTAATATCTCCTGTGGAAAGAAGGTCTATATGGCTAAGAACCCCTCCCTGCTATTCTGGCCATTACTAGAGTGCATTTTTTTAGCAGAAATTAATTTTATGTTCCTTCATTTATGTTGTGTTCTATACTTCTACAGTCGTCCATGGCTGCTGCTGTAAAATTTGTTCCTGGAATGGCTGAAGAGAATTCAGAAACTAAGAGCAACTACTCATACAGGTACCATATGTTATTTGTCAGTTTGTGACGTTGTTTAAACAAGAACAGCACTGTCGGGGTAAAACATGCACTTAACATATTTTTGCCTTTTAGGTTTCTATGCCCTCATGCTGGTCAGTTTCAGTGCAGCTTGACCAATCTTGTGTTTGAGATGGAGGGGAAAGGGGAAGTGCTCTACAGAATTGATTCCTGGGATCCCCATGTCTTGGAAGGCTTAGGAGATATGCAACCTGCTGGACCGCTATACAGTATTGACTGCTTTGAAGGTTCACTAAATCATCTGCATCTCCCACACTGTGAGACAGAATATGGTAAATTTTGCAAATGATTTTAATGAAATGGATTTGCTGTTATTACACCAATTATGACAATTTTTATTATTATTATTATAAATTTGTCGTTACCTTCATAACCTTTAGTTAAAACATATTCTTTGGATCAAGATCAAGAAGAACTTCCATTCACTCATTCCACCAATCCTCCAAGGCCTTCATACAGCACAATAGCCTGTTCTTACAAAACCACACAATAAAGGTGTAGACAGCAGACAGTGTGGTAAACATCACTTGGTTCAAGACCCTGTGAAAAAAAGCAGCACTGTAATACAGTATATGTGTTGACAAAGAAATTAAAGAGACTAATAGTAAGATGTACAGAGGTCATCTTAGGTCAATTGCTACGTATGTATGGAAAAGAAAAATTCTGTTTATTTAATTTTTGAATGTACCATTTTTTACATTGTCTGTTTGTTTAATTTAACATACTGGAAAAATTACACACACAATTTCAGTGACCTCAGATAACCTCTCAGTTGATGGATTTTTATTTTTATCTCTCAGAACTTGACTTGATTTGACTCTTTAGGCCTTAAACCAAGTCACATGTGAACAAGAGTGTGATACCGCACATAATCTTGTACAACTTTTCAGAATGTTGAACCTAAAAGGTGGTGGGGTAGACCTCTGAAATGTAAACCACAGCATCAATTATTTATTAAATGAACTTTATTAATGGAGTTGGAGATTCCGATCACACCTTAACTCAATTCTCAATAGAAATGATTTAAATTAATTATATATCATGTCAGAGTTATTCTAATATGGGCTGTAACCTTATTATAAGCATTTTCTCTTTCTTTTAACAGAAGAAAACCAGCTTGTCGTGGCACATTTGACCCATGATAATGCCCATGAGATCATAAATCCAGAGAACATCACAGGCACCCATGTTACTATTAGCATCCAAGGCTTTTCCTCCTTTGGAATTCTGGATAAATTGTTTCGTTATCGCAGGCCTATAAACGCCCAAGTCTTGCTCTTCTATAAAGAAATGATGGACAAGCAAAGCAGAACACAACTGCACATTCATTTACTGCCAGGGAACGTACCAGTTAAAGAGGTAAATTCTAACACTGTCTTCCTGAATATCCCAGAATGATCCTGGACCCCTCTTTAAAAGGCAACAGCCATTTATATCCAGTGATCTACAAACAGCTTGTGCCGGTGGGAGCTAATAAACAGAAGCAAATTCATAACATCAAACCAGCATAGCTGATACGAAGGGAGTTGAGGGGTGTTCAAGTACTCCCAGTCCATATAACCGGCAGGGGCCATAACACAGATCGAATACAAATACACCAGGGCTGATTAGGAACACCCAGGATCGCTACGAGCCACAAGCTAAGGATGGGTGAGGGGGATGAATAGAGGGCAGAGACAGGAAGGAGAAATAAACACTGCAAAAGCACATTGTAGGAAGTTACATAGGTACATATAAGAGACAAGAGGGATAACAAAGCCTGGAAGAGACAGAATCAGAAAGACAGGACCTGCTGAAGACGAGACGTGATAGTAATACAGTATTAACCCATTTAGTTTGTTTGGCCATATGTTGACTTGAAAGTTTCATTCTCCACCTAAAATAATGATATGTGTTCTTCTAATGTGTAAACGAGTTTCAGAATTGGTTCATATACTCACACACCTTTCCTTTACGGTGAATGAAGGTAGAGAAAAATCATAGCGGTGCCTCATACTTTGACACCAGCTCCGCTTGCAAACTCATTCCTGGAAGAGAATACAGGCCATTTTGTGACCCCTATGTTTCTCAACCAAAGGTAATGGCAGTCCGTGTGGTTACACTGAAATTAGAACGGCCTGTAATGGTTACATGTTTTAGGGAATTTTTTTTTCATGCTGTCATTTTGTTGTCTTAGGCTGCCAAATTTAGGCGTGACTATGGCCCAAACTATCATCCCATGTTTGTGGTGTACCTTAAGGCTGAGGAGGTTACAGTGAGTCTCAGGAATGAACAGGACGAGGAAGTGTGGGAACCACGCCAGGTCCTTCTAACAACTGAAAAACTTGGTGGGTAGGTTTGACATTGTGAGACATGAGAATGATTCAAGTTTCATGCTTGGCCGCACATGTGATGTGAGCAGGGATGAGGTTTATCGCCGTACATGACTGATCCCAACAGCCACGGTTGCAGACATTCAGCAATCAGTGATGAACTCCGAGTCATCCTGTTAGTGCCAGCACCACTGGCGGATGGCTACACGACACAGAACTACATGCACGCAGACCATGTCTATTGTTGCCACTGCACGTGTGCAGACTGGCAGTGGTGTGAACTATAGATACGAGTCCCGCTTTTGTCTTGGTGGAGACCGCCAACAAATGTGTGTATGGAGGCCGTGGTCAGTTACCATTTGTAAATTAGGTTTTGCTGTAATGTGTTACAATGTTTTTAGGGGAATTTTTTTTTTGATGATAAGATTTTGTTGTCTTAGGCTGCACAAATTTATTGTTATATGATAAAACTAGCAAGCACTGCCAATGGAAATAGCCTACCACAAAATCTTTAGGAGGTTAACACTAGGATAGTGAGTCTCTGTTCTGATTGGCCCCACGAGGACCCACCACACGTCAGGTCCTTTAACAACTTCTATACGACACAAATGTAAAGCTATGTACATTTAGCTGCATCCCAACAGCTTTGGTGAGCAGACCACAAAGCAATCAGCTGATCACTACTGCACCTGTTCGTGACCCCGCTGCATTGGTGGGAATGGCTACACGACACAGCACTTAACACTATGTCAACGTTGCCATGCAGTGGCAGACTGCAGTGGTGTTGTACCAGACTGAGTTCTGCTTTTGTCTTGGTGGAGACCGCCAACAATTGTGTATGGAGGCATGATTTGTGAATGCAGCCTGAAAGAAAGGTGGTGGGCCATTTGCCCGCTCACCCCCTTGGCCCCAGTCACCAAGGTTAATTTCCGAAACAAAAGTTAATTTCCTGGACATTTTTGCGATGTAGAAATCCACGGACATGTTCAGGGAAGTAAGGCCATATGGTCACCCTACAGGGGAGAATAGTTCATCAAAAAAATAAATAAATAAATAAATAAATAAAACTGAAGCAGCCACCACGTCAGCTTAAAGAACATTCAACGACTTGATGTATCGATTGCTGGCTTAGTGCTACTGCTGGAATGTTGGCTTTCATGGAAGCCAAGCAGCTAGCATGGAACATTTCAATAATATTGACTACCCATCTTTTTATTATGAGTTCTACCCAACAGGAGCATAGCTTTAAGAGCGAGGTGGCCAGATTAGATTTAAAACTGTCCTCAGATCCGTACAACTGATTTTCCTGATGTCAGGTTCTCACCAGAAAACATTGCTGATGCTTTATTAAAGATGGCTGATTGATGCTGACCAACAGTCTCATGTTCCCTATTTTGCAGTAGCCAAAAGTATGGCCATTGCTTATTCTAGGCTTACTACAGGCCACCGATTATCACTATGACTCTGGTACCCTATTGGCTGCAGATCTTGATGTACATTATCCTGATGATGTAGTTCCTCAGGAGTTCACAAGTCTTGGTTTCTGTCTCATTACTACAGGTCTTAGTACAGAGACGAGCCCACTTACAATGGAAGCAGGTATGGTGCTCTTACTTACTGCACTACTGTGACTTTGTTTTGGTATATCTGGAATAAATAAATCCAAAGCTACACTTGAAGCTGTTTAGGTCATTGGAAGCCATCTCTGAGTTTCGCTGTATATTCTTAAATCTCTGAATGACAGACGGAAAGCAAAGTCATTATATAATTTTAAAAGCTACAGTGTTGTATAATAGGAATGTTCAGCTTTTAGAACAAATGAAATATGCCTAGTGACCTTCATTGTGTAAAACATTCTTAGTAGCAGAATAGATTGTATGTGTTATCTTGCTAAGCATTATTATAAAGACTATTATTACGCTAAGTCTCTGGAACTTGCTTTAAACTGAACATTGGAACATTTACATCATAAATTTAATGTTTCTTTGATCTTGATTTCAGCAGCTGACTTTGTGGATAAACAGAGAAAAGAGCTGATTGAGAGAGTTTCCTCAGTGATGGAGATAGCGGACTGTTTACGAAGTAAAGACATGATCACTGCTGAAATGTACAGCACCATACAAACTACAACACCATCTCAGGAACAAATGAGGACCTTGTACCGGTTTCTGGAATCAGGAGGAGCAGCTGTGAAAGTGGAATTCTATAAAGCTCTTAAACAGAAGCTGCCTTTCTTAGTGGATGAACTGGAGGGTGGATCCAGCAGAGCTTCCTAATTAAGCTTGGAGCTTCGTAGTACTGGCGT
>JAMWET010000196.1:22500-52500 GCA_024036415.1 Prochilodus magdalenae
ATATCTAATTCAACTCTTTTATTTAAACACAAAACGTAGTAAACATCCATCTCTTACTAAACATCAAACTTACTAAACTAAAATGTAGTACACTGAACTGTCATGCACCACATACCACTCACCTTTTCTGTTTAATAGCAAAAACGTGGATAAAGCCAATTTTGAAAAATTTTGTTCAAAATTGTTTGACTACGTTAAATAACGATATCACTACTATAAATCAAATCACATTACGGTCATTTTACACCGATAGCAACTGCTGCATGGCCAAAGGGCATTTTTTACTACTCCCCAATGAACTTTTTCCACGCTGACAAAGCTTTTTTGTAGGATGAAGTTGCATCCCGATCATGAATGGCATCCTGCAGAACTTCTGTCTGAAGTATTGACAGGAGTGTTGCGAGGCACTTTGGATAGGTCAGATGAAATGTGTAGTAGTATGCTAGAAGATAGAGAACCCCTGTGTCAATGTTTTCTTTTGGAAAGGTTGTTACAGGTGTAGACCCAATGGCCAGCATGCAGTTGCTATCACAAATAATCAGAACTGGACTGAAGATTGGTCTTCTCTGAAGGTAGGTGTTTGGGTTCTCTGTGGGCTGTAACAATGAAAATCAATGAGTATGCAATAATGCAGTCTGAAACATTCATTTAAAAATCAAAGCTGAAATGAAATGTTTTAATTAAATGGTGAATACATCGTTATACAGGATAGAGAACACTCTAGCTCAATCGTGTCTTAGAATTCATATACAGTTTGCACATGAGGCCGAAGGCATTTCTTATAAATTTCTTACCTCAAGAACATGAACCATCGTCTCACTTGCATGATCCAACTTTTTGGGTAGGGCCACAGGTGATGGGAACATCTCAGGCAGGGCCTTCATCATGGCTATACATCGTGTTACTGTTCCAGACATAAGTAGATTAATTACTTAATACATTTGCGTTGACCTTTTTTTTCTTCTTTGTTTGTGTTTAAATCAGTGTGATATTTTGCACAAAAACTTGAATCAAAGTCAATGGGATTCCAAGGTAGTGTGTAGTGTGTCTGTATCAATTAATTTAGACCTTAATATTCACACATTAAAAAAAAAAAAGTCTAGCTCAGGTCTAGGCTAAAGGACCTCCAATATGATCTTTAGTGTTACAACACAAGTTTTGGATCTGTATCAATTTCCAGCACCCAACATGAAGCTCTCCAGTCCCTGATATATAAGCTTAAGTGTATAAACAGCTGTAAAAACAAAAAAGTATTTCCTGGAAGTTTCTGACCTTTGTCCTGTGTTGTTGGTGGTCTCAGAACCTTTTTAAAAACTCCATAGAACTGAGCTTTGCAATAAAAGCTCTCCCAGCGAGTCTTCAGGTCAGAAATAAAGTCAGGGTTAGATCTGTCAAGGATACGGCGAAGTTCGTCCATAACCTGGCACAAAAAAGAGAACACACAAACACAGACAAAAAGATTTAACACAACATGTTCAAGTTGTAGTTAGGGGCATATATGAAATAAATACATTTGCTTACATGATCTACTTCTTTGAAACAGGGGTATGCTTGCAGTATGTTAGCTGGCCTGTCCTGGTCTCTCAAAGTGTCAGAGTTGATGAAGGCTCTACGAGCATCAAACTCAAGGTCAAGCAGCTGAGCAACTGCCTCCTTGTTAGGTTTTGGTCTTTTATACATCTCTTGCAGGGTACGGTAATGTCTTGCTTGACTTTGCTGACTATCAGTGCCAGAATGGACTCCTAGATCTTCAGCAGCTTCTTCTCTCTGGTCAATAATTTCTTTTAAAAGCAAAGGAGTCAGTTTTTTGTTTAAATATAATCTATAATGAAAAATCATAATATATCATACTTACCAGCAGGTGAATTCCTGCCATCCAAAGACGATGTGCTGCTTCTTGTTCTGTCTAAGATTACAGTTGATGCAGTGCTTCCTGCAGACTCTGAGATGGATGTGTTTGAATCACCATGAGAACACTCAAAATCCAGGCGTCTTCGTTTCCTCTGTCTTTGTGGTGTAGGTCCCTGTCGCCTTTTTGGCGTCTTTATGTTGTGGAGTCTTTTCATTAATTGCTTAAAAAGCAATTCCTGTATGTGAAAGACATTAAAGTAATACACTCATTTTATTTCACCATTTACAACTAAACATTTAAACTGCACATTTGGAGAAAAATGAAAAGACGGACCGTTTCTTGTTCTTTGCGAATTTATGCTTTGATTTTAAAGGAAAAAAAAGAAATATAATTTGTTTTTACATTATATAGAGTTGGAGTATGAAATAAAAATCAAATAACCATCCGTCTTTCATTTTTTATCATCTATTATTAAAATGAAAAAAAAAAGAACGACCAAAAAAAGTACAAGGACTGCCTAACACACATTTAACTTATAGGTCAGTTTTCATGAATGATCATAGATGGTGTATTGTGTTTTCAATCATTGAAACTTAAAACTGTCTTATGTGACTTTAATGACAATTTGGTTCACAAATGGAACAAACACTTACCCAAGTGTGTTTGCAGTTCACAGTGTTATCACGAAGCAAGGGATAATACTCCACAAGCCGCTTTGCCATGGCCTGGACATCATTTTTTGATGGATACATAAATTCAGTAGTAGTTGCTCTGATGATGGACACCATGTTGGTCACGGTGTTCCTCACTAATCGGCAGCGAAGTTCTTTTGAAAGAGTGCATCCACCTTCTTGGCCAACACGCTGCATTTCAAAATACTGCTTTCTAAAATGTTCCAGCTCACTGTCAGTATACACAACATACTCAGGGTTGGGTAGCTGCAAGGTTCTCGAAGGGTCCAATGTCTCTTGTACATCAGGTCGGGGAGGTGTAGGATTCCTGGGCTGATCAGTTTCTGAAACACAGGGGTTGACTTGTACAGTAGCCAGCCCTCTGCCATTCAAACTATTTTCTTGATTAGGGGATGCTGCTTGCTGCCCCTGCTAAAAAAAAAACAAAAAAAACACTAAGCTAATATTACAATTCATATAATTCATACATTCAACTGAAACATTAACAGGATTACTTAGCTGGTAATCATAAGTTTAACACGCAGTTTTAACTACAACATTTTTCAACTACAAAAGCTGTAAACTCCACATTATACAGTGAAGAATCAATTAAAAGCAGATTATTTATTGTAATTATTATGATATTGTTTTTAATTATTTGTTAAACCTGACTGAATGCTGATCGTGAAAGTGCAGTGTAAACTGGCTTAAATTACTGCGTACCTCCTGTTCCTTGTGAAACAGGTTCCATATTGCTTTTCTCCTGATAAAATGTTCAGGTCCAGGAAAAAGATCACAGATATCTTCACGGGACAAAGTTGGTAACAAGGTTTCGCTGACGTTTGCAGCTAAAGACAAAACAACAACATTCAAACAAAATAAAAATATGAAAAGATGTTTTTAACTCATTGTTCACTTAACCCCCCAAACATTATTTGTAAATGTCTAAAACTTATCGACAGATAAAAAAAATAAACAATTATCAAAAACGTCTTGTTTAATGTTAGCATCTTAATTTTGAGTGGGCTTACACTGTGCAGGGGTCGTGTATAAGCCTATTCCAAAATTTTCTCTTTTCTGGTCTTAATATAATTATTTTTAATTAATAAATTATATAGAATCATACTATGTAAATGCTTCAATATTCATATTAATTATGAGACAGAAAAACAATTATCGTGCAAAAATAAGCTTACTGTAAGCATTAGCATGTAAACTCATTTCAGTAAAATACGATTATACACACCTGTACAACTTTGAATATCAAAAAAGCATGCACCACAGTCATTTACCACCACACAATTTACATGAATGGGCAGAAGCACATTTTAACTTAAATAATATTTACCTTGTAAGGTAGCCGCTGATATTGCGTCCAGTTTTTCCATAACTGACATCTGAGGGAGATGTATCCAGATATGTAGTTAACGTTTCCAAGGGTGTCCTAACAAAATATAGTTATCTTACTTTAGCTAGCTAGCTTACAAAGGTAGCACAGCTTACAAAGACATTTGATATTGAGCTAGCCTTAGGCTAACTAACTAGTTAGCGAGCTAGCTTCACAGTTAACGGTACACATTCACAAAAACCCATTAGCTAACTTAGCTAGGTTGGCTAACCTATTTTAGCTAATCTAGCTGGCTGAGCGACGCTAGCACTTAAACTGCATGCTTTTCGTTCACCGCAAATGTAAAAATAATGCTACATATTAAAGTAACGATGCTTTTTGATTACCTCATACAAGCTAATAAAATGAACTTTGACATGTTTGCATATACTGTACCTCTGAGATGTAGAAAACAGGTTTCTCCAAACACGTCCGTTAACTGACGTTCCCGCTTCTTCGGAGGAAGAAGGGCTCTGCTTGATTCGTAGTGCTGCGTCCGTAGCGTCTACATCCGGTGTTAACATAATGGGCTATAACGTTGATTTTAATTTACTAACAAAGTTTAAAATATAAGACAATTACAATAGTCTGATACCCAAACCCCCTTATTTTGTAAATCATTTATTTTTTAAATTAAATGAAAGTCACGCCGCTCCAGCTCCGGGTTGGCGCCCCGCCAGCATCAACTGAGAGGGCAGCACTTACAGTCCGGGCGGGACAGGAGGAAGCATTACTTGAATCTACACAAATAAGTTACCAACAAAGTTTGTTACGTCACTACTCGTGCCGCTTATTGGTTAATTCTATCTAAGTTAATAACCCCTTCGCCCGTAAGTTCCAGCTGTCTGTACCAGTCTGCCCTTTTACTAATAAGTCGATTCCTCAATAAGTCGGGGTCCACTCGACCAATGGCTGAACGTTGACATGCTTGGAATCGATTCACTGTTCTTTCAGAGTACTTGATACAGTCGTTTATTTGACGGCGCGTGTCAGTTTAATCACTGGTGTTGCATTTGATGTTTTTGTCGTTGTTAAAGTGAAGTGGATTTAACTGCATTATTCAGCATACAATCCTAAAAATGGTTAACATTTTATATGTTAATAACAAATAAATGTGTAATTGTGCTGTCTGCTAGAGAGGAACACCGTTTATCACAGGTAAAAGACGATAGTGAAAGAAGAAAATAAACTGCCTAAAAGTTTGTGTGTTATTCTGAGTATACTGTACATACACACTGCAGCTGGCTCTTGTCAGTCAGTTACTGTTAATGTGAGACACTCAGAAGTTACAGATCAGCTACTTAGTGAGTCAATGGACATTTTGAAGACCCATTTGCCAGAGTTCAACTATTAAGGAGCTGTTTGGGGTAGTTAAAGCACAAGAAATTAAGATAGCCCAGTCTGCATGCTATAAAGGACAAGGACCCTCTCATGCTCTTGCCATTAGATCTGAGTGCATTTACTACATACCTTTGATCAAAAGTTTAGAACAGTTACTTTCACATCCTGTGGTTCTATCCATGTTTGACAAAGGTGTAGAGGTGCAGGGCGGGGTCTTTAAAGGACATCATTGATGGTGATATTTTGAAATCACATCCATTGTTTTCTGTTAGACCCAACACCCTACAGCTAATACTGTATACTGATGAAATAGAACTGTGTAATCCTCTGGGGTCACATGCCTCAAAAAACTAACTTCTAATGGTCTACTATACTTTAGGGAATATACATCCTAAATATAGGTCTAAGCTGGCTGCTATCTACTTGCTATTGCAAAAGTAACTGATATTGTTCAATGTAGCGTTGATGTGATACTCAGTAGAATACAGGAAGATCTGAATTTGCTGTACAAGAATCAAATCAGTGGCAGGTGAAAGAATTGTATATGGAGCCATAGTTTTTTTTTTTTTGCGGTGACACCTTGGCTCAGCATGAGGTTACAGGGTTTAAATAGGGGGTTGGATTTTCATTCTGTAAATGCAGACACTGTGAGTGCAGTTTTGAAGACATGCAGCTTTACTTTGATGAGGACAGCTTTGTTCAATGGACATTAGGTAGGCATATCAGACAGTGTCATGAAATTGAGAGGGCCATACTGATTTTTTAAGAAACAGTTTGAAAACTACATACGGAATTAACAGGAAAAGCAAATTAGTAGACTTTCCATTGTTGACTACACATCTTATTATGCCATTAGATTTAAGAACCACACTTACATTCCTCTGAAATACTATCTCGGAGATTGGCATACACAGAAGTACTACTGAATGTTAGTATACAGGCCATTTAAGTTGAGAATGGTTAGAGGGAGCAAGGGAGGTTTTGAAATAGAGTATCTATTCTGTTTTGTTGCATTCTTTCTTTCTTCTAGTTTTTTATTACATCAAGAATGCCTGTATGGGTTTTTTGTATAAAGGCATACAATGTAGGGTTGTAGGTTTCAAAAATACAGTTATGTTATGTTAGATCCCACTGTTATGACAGCATAAAAACTTTTCTTTTACTTTATAAATACGATGGTGTATTTTTATACTATGGCAGTTTATTGAATTGTAGCCCCTGTAATGTTCTGAGGATAAGACATGTTTTTATACAGAAGGTTTTTACACTGTTGAACTAATGTTTTTGCTCTGTTTATTATAGAAGCAATGCACTCTGCCGCAACTGCAAACAAAATATTACCAATAAAATACCTTTCAGTATATAAAGTGTTATCTGTTTTATTGGCAAATATGTTAAATGTTTTTAAGTCTTGTATTTGTAGTCTTGTATAAGTTTTAAGAACATTGTATTCTTATATTAAGTAAAGTTGTCTTGAATTTCTTCTTTTATAGGGGAGAGCCTCAAAAAGTTACAGTAATATAAAACAAATTTCTTATTTTATTTAAAGTAGTCATTATAATTAGAAAAATAATCATATATTAAGATACATATTAAATAAGATAATCATAGACACAATTTCTAAAAACTAGAATATTTATCTTACATATACAAATCTAGTCAAGTCAGTTATTCTTAAATGAAAAAAAACAAGACATATTATTGATTTTCAAGATTTTTTTGCTCGTTAAGATTTCATTTTTTGCAGTGCTGACCGAGAGTTTACACAGAGGAGGTGTCTCAGCCCGCTAAATCGTCCTCTGGTGTGCTCCTGACGACCCTCTCGTCCTCTCATCATCCCCTCTCTGAGTCTCTGTCTCAGCGTTTCTATCTCTCTTTCCTTTTCGTCCATCCTACAATCAAAGTCTTTCTGCTTCTTTGTCATGACTTCCCACATCCTCTGCTGGAGTTCAGGCAGGAGGATCTTCATGAGGTTTCTCTCTGCCTCCTTCTTAGCTTCTCCTTCATACGTCTCCCTGATCTCCTCCATCTCCTGTCTGTGTCTCTCCTCTGTCTCCTTCCTCTCCTTTTCAGTCTCTTCTTTCAGTCTCTCCAGCTCCAGCTGAATCTCATTCCTCTGCTGCATCTCTCTCTCCACCTCTCTCTCCAGCTCTACCTTTCTCTTCTCATCTCTCTCCTCTTTCAGCATTTCCTCTAGTTTAGTTATTCGCTCTTCATGCTGATTTATCTTTGTGTGACAGTTAGCAGCTAATTTTGTAACCTTCATTGTAATATCCTGTACACATCTCTCCAACTTCTCTCTAGTTTCTCTTTCTTGTTTCTTTCTCATCTCCTGTCTTTCTCTCACAATCCTTCTCTCTATCTCTCTGATCTGAGATTCTGCCTCCTGGTAGATCTCAGTGCTGTAGAACCTGTCTGTGTCTCCTTCCACCATCTTCTCTATCTTCTCCAGCAGCTCTGAGGTTTGAGAACCATCTCCACTCTCCTTAATGTTGAGACAGTGAAACCGGTTCCCACATTTCTCTACAAGTCTCTGGATCTCCTGGTTTCCTGACTGGATAAACTCTTCAATGTTCTTCTCTTGGACTTCATCAGTAACAGTGAAAAGGATCATGGTGTTCCTCCAACATCTCTCTCCAAAGATCTCCTCCATTTTCTCCAGCATCCCTCTCTCCTCTCCTGTAGACTGCTTCACTGGTATGACTAGGAGGAAGGCGTGGGGTCCTGGGGCAGACAGATGGACACAGAGTCCCACATCCTGTCTCAGCTCATCCAGAGAGAGTCCAGGACAGAACCAGTCAGGAGTGTCCACCACAGTCACCTGTCTCCCAGCCACCTCCCCCTGTCTGCTCTCACTCTGCTGCCTTACTGTAGACGCTCCAGCCTGGCTCCTCTCCTCTCTGCCCAGGATGGTGTTTCCTGCTGCACTCTTCCCACATTCAGTCCTCCCCAGCAGCACCAGCCGGAGTTCTGCTACAGGATCTGGCACTGGAGAGGCTGGACTAGACGGTTCTTCACTCACTGCAGATCAAAAACAATGAGGTATTTCATTTCTTACTGTGTGATGGTGATTATTATATTATATTATATTTAATACAGTATATATACACACCAAGAAGGAGTTGACCTAATCAATGGATTGGAATCAAATGAATGTTCTAGTACACTGTTGGGCCACTTCTAGTCTGGATACAAAGTAAGGTCATACAGATTCTGTATGGCATCCTACAGCACATTTGCCTAGAGATGTTACAGCTGCGCCTCTAGATCCGGCACATTAGTAGGATGCTGAAGCCGGTGTCTTAGCTGTTCTCATAAATGCTCAATATGTGATAAATCTCAAATAGAACTTGAATTTGTTGCTAAATATGATCCAGTTAGTTCCATGCAGTCCAGGTTTCTTGTCCTGGCAACATGTGAGATGTCTTGGCGTGGAGCTGTAGTGGTTCCTAATGGTGTCCTGCGATAATCCATTACATGCAGCTTGAATATTCTCATACAGTTGGTTAAACAAAAGTAGGCAGGTGCATAAATTTGGGCACTGTTGTCATTTTATTGATTTCAAAACCTTTAGAACTAATTATTGAAACTCAAATTTGGTTTGGTAAGTTCAGTGACCCTTGACCTCCATACACAGGTGACTCCAATTATGAGAAAGGGTATTTAAGGGGGGCAATTGTAAGTTTTTCCCCTCCTTGCATCGTCTCTGAAGAGTCGCAGCATGGGAGTCTCAAAACAACTTTCACATGACCTGAAAACAAAGATTGTTCAGCGTCATGGTTTAGGGGAAGGATACAGAAAGCTATCTCAGAGATTTCAGCTTTCAGTCTCCACTGTGAGAAACATTGTGAGACAATGGAAGACCACAGGCACAGTTCAAGTCAAGGTTCGAAGTGGCAGATCAAGAAAAATCTCGAATAAACAGAAGCGAAGGATGTTGAGAACAGTCAGAGTCAACCAACAGACCAGCACCAAAGACCTACAACATGATCTAGCTGCTGATGGAGTCACTGTGCATCGTTCAACTATTCGGCGCACTTTACACAAGGAGATGCTGTATGGGAGAGTGAAGCAGAGGAAGCCTTTTCTCCGCCCACATCACAAACAGAGTCGCTTGAGGTATGCTAAAGCACATTTGGACAAGGTGCTTTGAACTGATGGAACTTAAATAGAGTTATTTGGGCATAACAAGGGCCGTTATGCATGGAGGAAAAAGAACACAGCACTCCAAGAAAAACACCTGCTACCTACAGTGGTGGTTCCATCATGCTGTGGGGCTGTGTGGCCAGTACAGGGACTGGGAATCTTGTTAAAGTTGAGGGACGCATGGATTCCAATCAATATCAGCAGATTCTGGAGACCAATGTCCAGGAATCAGTGACAAAGCTGAAGCTGCACTGGGGCTGGATCTTCCAACAAGACAACGACCCTAAACACTGCTCAAAATCTACTAATGCATTCATGCAGAGGAACAAGTACAACGTTCTGGAATGGCCATCTCAGTCCCCAGACCTGAATATTATTGAAAATCTGTGGTGTCACTTAAAGAGAGCTGTCAATCCGCAATCCAGACTCTCATTAGAAGCTATAGGAAGCGTTTAAAGGCTGTTATTTCTGCGAAAGGAGGATCTACTAAAGGTTTTTTTTTGGTGCCCAAATTTATGCACCTGCCTACTTTTGTTTAGACACTTATTGCACACTTTCTGTAAATCATATAAACTTAATTTCACTTCTCAAATATCACTGTGTTTGTCCCCCTATATGATATATTTAACAGAATTTTTTTATTCAAACAATCAATGCTTTATAAAGTTAAATCAGGAAAATTAACAACGCTGCCCAAACTTTCGCATCACACTGTATATATATATATATATATATACATAGACACATATGAATGTATTCAGAAAAATATTCAAGATACAACATGAAGCTGGAATCATTTACTTTGTGGAAGAGGTCTCTGTATACTGGCTGTTCTTCTGAGTGGTTTTTTAGGTACTGCAGTCTCTCCACTATCTGTGAAACAAAACAAGCCGTCAAGAGGATGTTATATTGTTGACTGTGTTTTCACCATATGTGCCAAAGTAAAACCACTGTCTCCATCTTGTTAATCTTTTCCCCATGAATGTAGACTGTTGGCCTGTAAAACCCCTTAACTAAAGTCTTAACACCATGAAAGTAGGAGAAAGGGAAGAATTTAAAGGCTATGTCTATTATCAGTGTGTTTTAAGAACAGGTTAGCAACGGGTGCCACAGTAACTCACAGCTAAGGATAAATGGCACTATAGGGAGGTGCCTCTCTTCTGAGGTACCTCAATTGGGTTCTACTTTGGACCAGTACAGCAGTTTGACTGCCCCTCCTTTAGGCAAAGGGTTCATGTAGCAATGACTGCAGCGGCTTCTACTTTTACTTTTACTTTTGTTCCGAACCTTGCCATGCTGTGACATATGGCTTTCCTCGTACTGTCTTAATGAAGATGTTTTTTTCTCAGCCTTGACAGTGAAATCTATATTTCCTGAATATTTTGAGGGTGAAATATATAAAATAATTGCAATTCCTGCCAAAGGAACATCATATCATATCCCAGCGGCTTGACCCAGGCTCTAATGCGTGAGAACTCAATTTCCCAGAATACCACTGGTTATCATGTAACCTCACGCACACACCCGGGAACCTATCCCAGATCGGCCTCAACCAAATACTGATTCGTTTCATTTGTGTAATTGCCGCTCTGATCTCTCCTTCCTGGTTGTGTCTATTGACTTTTGGTTTTTGATTTTTGACTTTGTTCTTGGATTGCCACATATGGTTATGTTTGCCTTGTCGCCGACCTTTTGCATGTTGTCGATGACATCTTTGAATTGTGTTTTTACAATAAACCTTTTAAGCTTTGTCTGCTCATGTCCTAACTTGGCACAAACCTTACACTCCAACATGGCAACCTTACAGCAAAGGGTCAAAACCTACTTAAGTTTTAATGTAAGTCAATTAAACTAGACCTCTCTCCAAACAGCTTTGGGCCAATTCATTATGTCATTTAGACCCGGTGTAAATGGCAGCTGTTGTGTTTAAATGATGCAGAAAATCAACAAAAATGGAGATTTGGAAAATCTTCTTTGGTTAGCGATGATATTTAAACTTTTGATTCTTTTTATTCTGTTTTATTTTGACCCATCATCGATAATAAACCGGGGTTATATGCAGTCACTAATTCTTTAACCTCACTAATTTTATAGGCAGTGCTTGTTTTCAGTTGGGCGGGGAAATACGTTTTGTCAACGTAATACGTTTGTTTATATTTAGTCTCATGGTCGTTGTGAAAAATGGCTCGTCAGTGAAGAGATTTCATATTTTCATTATGCAAATGAACATTACAATAAAGGTGAACCTAGATGAAAAATAACAAGATCAGTTGAATTATTTGCTGTTCTCAACAAATTCCCTTCTACAACAACCTGGCAGTTGTTTCATGAGTTTCTCTTCATATTAAATCATATTATTTTCTGAAATCACATTTGTATTGTGGTTTGTTAGACACCTACAGTGTCATTTCAAAGAACTGTATTTTAAGCATTCTCCTGCAATCTTAATATTTACTCACAGTCTATAGACTTACGCATGCTGTTTCGTCTACTGGTGGAAGCCGATGAATCCGGATCTGTTCTTTCCTCCACCTGCTTTTCTCTTTCCATTAGCTGTGTGTTTCTCTCTCTTAGAAGTTTCTCCTTCTCTTCAAGCTGTGTGTCTTTTTCCCTCAGTTCAGTTTTCTGTTGTTCCAGTAGAATCATCATCTCCTGTAGTTTGCTGCTCTTGTCCTGCAGTTCCTTTCTCAGTGTGTCCAGCTGCTCTTTACTGCTGTCCACCTCTTTCACTGTGTCCTCCAGTCGAGTCTCTTTCTCTCTCAGCAGTTTGATCTGATTCTCCAGTGTTATGTCTTTATCATTCAGTTCTTCTTTTATCTCTTTTAATTCTCCATCTTTCTCCACAAGTCTTCTTTCCATGTCCTCCATCTGTGTTCTGTGATTCTCCTCTAATGTCTTTGTTGTTTGTATCAGTTCATCTTGTGTCTGTGTGAGAAGTTTTTCTTTCTCTTCTAATAGTTTGTCCTTCATCTGAAGGGCTATTGTAGTTTCTATCAGAAGTCTGTCTTTCTCCTTCACCTGTTTGTCTTTTTCCCTCAGTTCAGCTTTCTGTTGTTCCAGTAGGATCATCATCTCCTGTAGTTCACTGCTCTGGTCCTGCAGTTCCTTTCTCAGTGTGTCCAGCTGCTCTTTACTGCTGTCCACCTCTTTCATTGTGTTCTCCAGTAGAGTCTCTTTCTCTCTCAGCAGTTTGATCTGATTCTCCAGCTGTGTGTCTTTATCTTTAAGCTGTTTATTAACCCTTTCAACTCTTTCATTTCTCTCCTTTAATAATGAATCTCTCTCATCAATAATCTCTAAATGATCTTTTATAACCGCGTCTTTCTCTTTCAGTTTTATATCTTTATCATTCAGTTCTTCTTTTATCTCTTTTAATTCTCCATCTTTTTCCACAAGTCTTCTCTCCATTTCCTCCATCTGTGTTCTGTGATTCTCCTCTAATGTCTTTGTTGTTCGTTCCAGCTCGTCCCGTGTCTCTGTGAGAAGTTTATCTTTCTCTTCTAATATCTTGTCCTTCATCTGAAGTGTCATTATACTTGTAGTCAGAAGTCTGCTTTTCTCCTGAACTTGTCTTTCTGTCTCCATCAGCTGTGTGTCTCTCTCAGTTAGAATCTCTTTTGTTTCTTCGAGCTGTTTGGTCTTTTCGGTTAAATCTGTAAGAAAATAAGAACTTAGATTTTCTAAATTCACAATTTGACAGATAGACAGTACTGAGAATTAACAGCAGTGTGATGGAGTTTATTGGCTCTTAAGGGTGAAAATGAAACAGGCGTCGTCCCTAAAAGCCTGGAAAACACAGCAACTGGAATAAAAAGACTTACATGACAATACTGAGGAAATTAAAGGTAGAGATTAATGAGTTATATGCAGTAATCTTCCAGAAGTTTAGATATACATACACAGACTTTCAGTCACAGAGTTTTCCTTACTGTTATATTTCCCACAGTTAGAATTACAGTGAGGAGAGCCAAAATATGAAGTAACACGTAACATTATGCAGATGCCAAATAGAGTCAATAAAGACATCCTTTATTTTAAATGTGCCTGTCAAAACTCTGTCTTGATGCAGAATTACACTTCCTTTATCTTTTTTTTTATTGTCATTAGGGACCATCTGAGATCCAAGGAACCAAAGCAAACACATATTATACTACAAAAAACTTATATTGTTTCAATATTTGAATTTTATAAGCTTATAGAAAAGTTGAACAAAGTCTTTGTATTTGTCTTAGATGCAAATGCATTTAAGCAAAAAAAAAAAAAAACCCTTTATGTTGGATTATGGAAAAGATTATTGAAGATGTATATTCGGATATGTGTGTCCAAACCTGTTACCGGTAGTGTTTATGTAATGATGCCTTTAATGGTTGCATATATTTTAAAGGATGCATTTGTTCAATACTTGCATAATTTAATTACATTTATAATATGGTTAATAAAAATCATATTTGGTTCAAAGTGAAAACTCACCGGTGATCTGTGATGAAATGACACTTTTTAAGGTTTCAGTTTCAGTCTGTAGTTTGGAATTCTGTTGTGCTGAAATGATAAAGACAGAATGTCAGTATTACCTGACAGACATTTTAATCAATTTGTGTGTTAAATTCTTACCTGTGTGTTGAAGTTGTTGCTCTTTCTCTTCTAACTCTTTCTGCTGACGGGTGAATTCAGTTTTCTGTTGTTCCAGTAGGATCATCATCTCCTGTAGTTTGCTGCTCTTGTCCTGCAGTTCCTTTCTCAGTGTGTCCAGCTGCTCTTTACTGCTGTCCACCTCTTTCACTGTATCCTCCAGTAGAGTCTCTTTCTCTCTCAGCAGTTTGATCTGATTCTCCAGTTGTGTGTCTTTATCATTCAGTTCTTCTTTCATCTCTTTTAATTCTCCATCTTTCTCCACAAGTCTTTTTTCCATTTCTCCATTTTTCAATCTAAGATGCTCCTCTAATTTCCGTGCTTGTTCCAGTTCATAGTTTACCTCACTGAGAAATTTCTCCTTCTCTTCAAGCATCTTGTCCTTCTTCTGAAGTGTCTCGTCCTTTTGTGTCAGCTGCCTTTCTTTCTCCTGCAGTTCCTTTCTCAGTGTGTCCAGCTGCTCTTTACTGCTGTCCACCTCTTTCACTGTGTCCTCCAGTAGAGTCTCTTTCTCTCTCAGCAGTTTGATCTGATTCTCCAGTTGTGTGTCTTTATCATTCAGTTCTTCTTTTATCTCTTTTAATTCTCCATCTTTCTCCACAACTCTTTTCTCCATTTCCTCCATTTGTGTTCTATGACTCTCCTCTAATGTCTTTGTTGTTTGTATCAGTTCATCTTGTCTCTGTGTGAGAAGTTTGTCTTTCTCTTCTAATAGTTTGTTCTTCATCTGAAGTGCTGCTGTAGTTTCTGTCAGAAGTCTGTCTTTCTCCTCCACCTGCTTCTCTCTTTCCACTAGCTGTGTGTTTTTCTCACTTAGAAGTTTCTCCTTCTCTTCAAGCTGTGTGTCTTTTTCCCTCAGTTCAGTTTTCTGTTGTTCCAGTAGGATCATCATCTCCTGTAGTTTGCTGCTCTTGTCCTGCAGTTCCTTCCTCAGTGTGTCCAGCTGCTCTTTACTGTTGTCCACCTCTTTCACTGTGTCCTCCAGTAGAGCCTCTTTCTCTCTCAGCAGTTCATTCTTCTCCTCTATTGTTTTATTCTTCTCCTCTATTATATAATTCTGCTCCTCTATTGTTGCTATATGGTTTTCTATTTCAGCGTCTTTTTGTTCGAGTCGTTTGTTTTTCTCTTCTAAAGTCTTCTTTCTCTCCTCTATTATCTTTTCTTTATCTCTCTCCATCTCTGAGAGGTTTAGTTTCAGTGTTTCTATCTCTCTCTCTTTTTCATTCATCTTTCCATCAAACTCTTTCTGTCTGTCTGTTAGGAGAGTATGAGTAATGAGTTCAGGCAGGTTCCTGATGAAGTATGTATCTGCCTTTACTGCACTCTTCTCTTTGCTCTCCATCTCCAGTCTGAGGTTCTTCACCATCATCCTCCTCTCCTCCTGTGTCCTTTTCAGCTCCTGTTCAGCCTCCTTTGTCTGTTCATCTTCTCTCTCCAGCTCTCTACTCTTCTTCTCTTCATTCCTGTCCTCTGATAACTTTCTCTTACGTTCATGTTTTCGACCTGCTTCCTCCAAGCTCCTCATATTAACCACAACATCTCTCATTTTCCCCCTGATCTCCTCTTCCTCTCTTTGTCTCCTCTCCACTCTTTCTCTCAGTATTCTTGTCTGCATCTCTCTGATCTCCAGACTGATCTCTCTGATGTTCTCTCTCTCCACATGTTCCTCCTCTTTTAATTCTTCTTCATTACTGTCTGTTTGTTTAGCCGTGCTCTTCAGTTCAATCTCGGTTTCCTTCAGCTGTTCCTCCTGAGCTTTTTCTTCAATTAATCTCATTAGGTTCACCAGTACAGGTCCAGGAAACCCTTCCTCCCTTAGTTCTGAAATGATGATTCGGTTTTAGTTGTATTACGTTACATTTGGGCTATTTACAGGATGCAAACCCAACTAAACACAAACCAAACAATAAAAAACTAAAACAGAGCATCAGATATAGCAATGTCTTGGTACAGTGTATATACATGTTTTGAATGTGTTATAATTTACATAATTAAAGAAGATCTGTTTTTTTTTTTAATCAATTCTCTATATTTTTATGTCCAACACCAACAGCTGCAAGTTATGGCTGAACTAGAGTGAAACAATTATTAATGCCCAATGGTATCAGATTCATATCAGTATCATCACACATTGGCTTAAAAAAATATATTGCCATTGAACAAATGTATTGATTAGACTGATTCCTGATATTTTTACTGATGTGCTCTGGAAGAGAACAGTGTTTAGGAACCTGAGTTAATGTTCTAAAACATCAATTTTTTTTATTTTTGTAATTTTACTGCATTTGTAATCTGACTTAAAAATTCATTACATTATGGCTCTGTTAAGATCTGTAAATCCATGTAGATTAAGTCCCAATTTCTAAATGCCTATCTATCAGTATTGGAAAAAAAATGAATTATTGGCATCTACAGATCATTCTTCTTCTGACACATCTCTACTGATAATTTGGGCTAATACAATAGAGTAGCAGCAGTCTGGAAAAGGAAATTGCTATAACACGTTCTCTAGACACTGGATCTTTTCCAACCAGTGACCACACATCATTCGTCAGAACCAGACCTCAAGGACCAAGATCCATTAACCATTAAGTCTTTTATTATATTTCTTCAAATAGTCTTTACATCCAAATAGCATTCAGTGAATCAAATGTACTGACACTAATAGGAAAGTATCTATAGAGGCCACAGGAGTGTGAAAACCTCATCCAACGATTTCATTCAAACCCAATCATGACCTGTCCAGGTGCAAATGTGTAATAGGATTTGGGTGGGATGGAGATGATACCACATCTCTGAGCTGTGCTATTTGATGGTATTATGGCATTTCCAGTCTGTATTGAAAGAAATGTCTAAGTCACTTTTGGTTTTGGTCTGGTTCACTTTTATAAAGATGGGTGGATTGTGTGTTCAGTTTTTAGCAAGGGGAGTTCATCGATTGTGCCTGTCTTCCTGTGTTCTGCCCACACTTGTGAGTTTGTTGCCGCCATAGCCCACATTACGTTATTTGTCCTCATTTAGTCTACACTGACTTTGAAAGTGATTTTAAAAATAAGGTGAGTTAAAAATGAATTTATTCGTAGTAATAATTTTATTTGTAATTCTTTAACTTCCACAACACATTGTGAGGACAAAGGAGGGAAGACTAAAAAGTAGATGTGTGTGATTTTTTTAGGTTTTTTTTTTTTTTTAAACTAGTTTAATTTTTATGTTTTCTACAAAATCATCTACTCTACATCCAAAATAACCTAAAACAGATATGCTAAGAAAAGGTAAATATCTGTATTTATCCTCACCAGTCAGCAGAACAGATTCCTCCATTTTCAGTCTCTGCTCCTCTGTCCATTCAATGACCCACTGCAAAAGTTTTTAAAACTGTGTAAAGATCTCATCTATAATCTTTTTCTGCATCATAACACCTCCCCTTAGCTTTTAAACTAATAAAAGTGTGATATGTACTGCTTAATGACATTCAGACTGACACAAATGGTCAGTTTCTTTCTAGAACTCTGGAGATGTTTATGGCTAGCATATCTGATAAATTTACAACACAGTTATTTGCTGAAAATACTGCCTTATATAATAAATAATAAACCTCCATTCAGAATCCATCAGAAGAAGAAATTACAACCACAGTAAAACTTCCATTCAATATTGCATTACATAAACGAAGTTTATATAATGAAGATTTCTTGATGAAATTCATCTGTTAGAATTAAAAATAATGATTCAATGTTTACGGTTTATTTTGTAAGATTTGTAGTTTGTTTTTTTCTTTATTAAAATGTACTTTTAGGATGGTAATAACCGTTTAGTAAAGATCTCATCTGTAATCATCTGAAATCATCTAAATTAAATTGTGCCGTTGTTGTTTTATGAAGTGTATGAATTTTGGGTAGAGCTGATGGAATGTCTTAACTGACCAAAAATCACATCTTATATTTGCAGTTGTGTGATTTTAAACACAGTACGCCTCCCTCTGGCTCTCTAAATACCCAGAGCTTCCCAGGAGACCATATGACTCCCACACCTCCTCCATCATCCGAACAGAGGCCACTATCACTTGAGTCATTCAAGTTTCTCCAGGTCTCTATATTTGCTCTTTTGGATTTGTCTAGTCTTTTGATGCCCTTGTTTCTTTGAGTGTTTGATTCTGCTTTTGACCAAGGCCTTTTTACTTACTATGAATTTGCACTGTCCCTTGCCAAGCCGGAGTACACACATACACTACAGAGCCAGTGTTGTGATCATCACAGACACTCTTTTATTAATAACTGATTTTTTAAAACTCTTTTTGATGATAAACTATTTATAAATCATGACCTCACGGGTAACAGATCCACAGAAACACACCATAAAAGGGGAATTAAAATAGTTCCAGCACTAAAGTCATGTGTGGACCATGATTACAGCATTAACACTCAAAAATAACATTCAAATTAACACCATGATTGCACATCCTATTGCAAAAGATAATTAAAAAATGTGGTCTAGTTAGAATAATGTACTTACCTGGGAAATGGAGACTGTCATCAAGTAGAGCAGAACCATATTAGAGAGAATGAAACAACTGTTTAAAGACCAAAACTACATAACACCAGAACAAGTATTTCTATCAATGTTTTATAAAAAAACAACCAGATCCTACAATCGTTACACATTCAAGCCCTTCATAATAATTGTTGTCAGACTTTTGTAGTTTGGAATGTGTCTAATTAACCCAGTAACAAATACATTTACTTTATATTCCAGTGGATTACTTAGAATTCATTATTAGCAGCATTTATAGGGTATAAATAGAATAGAATTAAAAATAAATTCTGATAAAAAAACATGACTCTGCTTTAAACATGCATGTAAGGAAATGATTCAAACTCAAATTTGATTATATTTATGATAATCAGTCTGAAATAAAAAAAACTATGTATCTCACTTTGCAATCTGTCAGTATAAGTGTGTGTATGTGGGGTAGCATTGTTATTAATGTTGTGTCAGTATCTCAGGCGGCTGTGAGCTCTTAAAGACTTCCACAGTTACCTATACTTACCTCTCACTGTTTCTCTCCCTGAAGCCTCCTGTGGAAGTGAACAACATAACATGAAGATTTAGTTTTAGAGAATGGTGGGAAGGAAGGATATAATGATTTTTTTCATTTTGTGAACAGAAAGCTCAATATTATTTACATCACATATTATAATCTATGCACAAGTTGTAAGGAGTAACAGTACTTTACTTACCAACTCATCATAAACTGTAAAACAACAAGGGAAATAATAATATCATCATTTATAGGCAGAATACCAGGAAATCACTTTATAAATCTCTGTTTCTCATCTGTACTGTGGTTTTTCATCCTTCACTGCTGCACTCGCATCACTCAACTCTGTCCACACAACTCCATAAAGATGTTCAGCTAACCGGCTGAAGTGTAAACCTACAGCTGGTGCTCAACGCTTGCAGAAATGTTTCTATTTGTAAAAGCCTTAAATACTTCATGGTGTCTTCCTTCTGTCTTCTCATCTCTACATCAGAATCAGTGCGACACATATAGACGGATATTTAAAGGAGCACAACTAAGGATTATTGCTCACATGCATCTCGGCTCATATTCAGAGTTGGAGATTTAAATTTAAAGGTTACACCAACTCAAATTTCTTGGCACCGTATTCAGAATATTGAAATAGCGTATGTGCAGTTTGGCCTTGGTGATTTTTAGCTACGCACACCTTTTCTGCATCTTAACACCTCCCTTTAGCTTTTAAACTGATAAAAGTGTGATATGTACTGCTTAATGTCATTCGGTAAGAAGAACTCGGTGTTGAAGATGGCTTAGAACTGAGTTGCACGGTTGAACATAGTTTTACACTAGCTGAATTATCTCGTAGTAGAGGGTTATCCATAAATTACATTACTGGTCCTGAGATTGTCTGAGCTGTCCTAACCACTTGCTGCAGGCACTTGTAGCCCTGGGTGGTGTAGTTTCCAACCAAGACTGGTTCTTTATCAACGTGAGGAGTGCATTTAAAGGTTAGGGTTTATATAAAATGGCTTAATTTAGTGGAGTACAGCTATCAGAAAAAACGAATCAGCGAATTATACCGTGTCTCTTAACATGTATGGTTAAAAATTCAGACTGACACAAATGGTCAGTTCCTTTCTGGAACTCTGGAGATGTTTATGGCTAGCATATCTGATAATTTACAACACAGCTATTTGCTGAAAATACCGCTTTATATAATAAATAAAAAACCTACATTCAGAATCCACCAGATTAAGAAATTACAACCACAGTAAAACTTCCATTCAATATTGCATTACATAAATGAAGTTTGTATAATGAAGATTTCTTGACTAAATTCATCTGTTAAAATTAAAATTCTAAAACCAAAGTTTATGGTTTATTTTTTTTAAGATTTTTAGTTTGTTTTTTATTTATTAAAATGCATTTTTGGATGGTAATAAGATCTTTTCTCATTTAGATGAAAATGTCACAACACATGTATATTATTATTGTCCATTTGCATGTATAGAATGTGATATACGATTATTCATATTTAAAACTGTTTACAAAATAGTTTGTTTGTGTTTTATACTCAAATTCTGTCCAACTTGTGTCTCTGAGAACAACTCTTTACTAACAAAAACAAGCAGAAAAGCATATGCACAGGGGCATAGTACCCAATCTGGTAACGGACATGGTGCTGCATTAGGAACAATGAGCTGAGGCTGAAGTTCACTGGGGTCATGCATGCTGAGCAAAAAGTCAAAGGGTTTTTATTGGGCAAATTGAGAAACAGAGTCAGCAGTACCAACAGGGCAATCAACGGGGAGTGACAAAAGCGAGAGTAGAAAAGCAGAGATGAATAAACAGACCAGCAAACAAAACCATAGAGAAGAATCCGAGAGAGGGAGAGTCAAAGCCAAAGCCCAGTCAAAACCAGGGTAAAGAAGCAGATAAACAAGAAAGCCTGCCGGTACTGAGGGGGAAAACAAGGGCAGGTTAGAGCATGTGACTGTGACGTCATCAGGGAAAGAACTGATGTCTAGAGAACTGGTTGGCAGCATCCCCCCGTGTCCATCAGCACCAGGCCATGTTCTGACGTTGAGACAATGTTGAGTTTTTGTATTGTGAACTTGTAGATACTCACTCCACACATTTACTGTACACTCCTCTGTTGTGTCTCCATTGGTGACCTGACACAGATAATCTCCTCTATCTGACCGTCTGCAGTGTCTGATCTGTAAGGAGACGTTTCCTCTCTGCAGCTCCTGAGTGAACAGACTCACTCTGCCCTCGTAGCCCCTCCCCTCTGTCACCTGCCTGTTCTTATAGAGACAAACACAGTCCGTCCCCTTAAACCACCTGATCTCCATGTCAACAGCACTGAGTTCAGGAGGCAGGTGACAGGAGAGAGTGACCGCAGAGCCAGACTGACGCTTTTCATCATCACGTGGTCCAAAGAGTTTAAACTCATCTGTGTAGAAACACATACTTATTAATAGCTGTAGGTCGTGTGTCTCCACAGTAAAAATAAACTCTCTGATAGAATATTATTTAATGATGTTCACAGTAAAACCTTTTGTAGCTTCTGGAAGTTTCACTTACTGTTACTCGCAGTCGCCATCTTTATCTCTCTACCTCCTCCTACAGACTCACACTAATACTATTAGTACTCACACTACAGGACAATGGAGAGAGAGAGTCAAAAATGAGAGATAGAGACACATGAGAACAGACAGAGGCAGACTGTGAGACAACTCTAAACAACTTCCTACAAAACCATTTATATAGAAATCATTTAATAATAATTAAATATATAAGGTCTATAATACAATTAGGATATTGGCATTTTTGAATAACAGTTCATATTTACAGTGCTGTTGATCATGATTAGCATGATGCTAACTGTTCTTACCTTGGCTGTTCTTTCTAATCACGTTGGTGCTTTAGGAAAAAAATGTCCATCATTTAAAAAGTTCAGATCAGGTTTTTATCGTATCACAGCAGATCCATAATAATAAGACTGAAACTCTAAGAGTTTAAACTCTACACTAATCGTACACACCACTGTCCATTTTAGCGTCCAGAGCTGAAATCTGAGCTGCTTCACTTCAACATTCATTTCGGTTGTTGTGCTCTTTAGCGTCACTGGTGCCGCAAGACTGGTTTCAGGGTTTCTAGTTCCACAACATTTTCCAAAATCAGTTATCTGGTGCAAATCAAGCACTGAACTTAAAAATGTTATATCTCCCATCTCCCTCAGAGGGCAAAAGGGCAGGGAATGCACCGGCACTAATTTAAGCTCTACCCTACTGCTCAGATTAACTCAAACACGTCTATGTAACTATGAAAATGTTTCAGCGATGAATAAAGAGCCTGTTATTTCAAAACAACCTCCGCATTTTGATCAATCTACTGTAGCGTACAAACATGATACGTGTGCAGGTACAATAAAGCAACTCGCTATCAAATTCAGGGAATGTGTATTTTAGACTATAGACCTTTTCAGAGTTGCTAAATGTGGAATTCTGACACTGAGTGTCAAGGCTTATAACAGCACCTTGTTGTTACTGAGACCTCTGTATTATATAGGTACCATTGTGTATCATTTGTCTCTAACTGTTCAACACTTAATGCACTCTGTTACTGAACTTCCTGAACCTTGGCCAATAACTGTATATCTTTCCTATCATTCGGAATTATCCTGGCTAACTGGCTCCAACTATGAAAAACACTATATACTGTAATATGACGATGTAGTCTGTCCACATTCATGCTCCACACAGTCCTCCTCCCTATTCCTCACCTTGTTTACTGACTAGTCTGGAAGAAACGAGTTTATCTTTAAAGTTCCCGTACTCACCAAGAGTGTTTCCAGCAAAAGAAATGCAACGCCATTTTTAAACATTTTCCTTGATTTTGTCACTTGGTTTTTTAACTAGTTTATGTTCAGGGATCTTCTTCATCCACTCTTTCAAGGACTAAAGGCAAGTTGGCCCCAAGCTTGTTCTAGACTAGTGAGGAAAACGACTTGATACTCACCTACTGGTTGTGTTCAAATGGTGCCATGCTTTACCCGGTACAGGGTTTGGACAATGAAACTGAAACACCTGGTTTTAGACCACAATCATTTATTAGTATGGTGTAGGGTCTCCTTTTACGGTCAATACAGCGTCAGTTCGTCTTGGGAATGACATATACTGCGTCCTGCACAGTGGTCAGAGGGAGTTTAAGCCATTCTTCTTGCAGGATAGTGGCCAGGTCACTACGTGATGCTGGTGGAGGTTCGTCCTTCTTGGTGGTATGCTGACATTACCCTGGATACCGTGGCACTTGATACATCACAAAGACTTGCTGTCTTGGTCACAGATGCGCCAGCAAGACGTGCACCAACACTTTGTCCTCTTTTGAACTCTGGTATGTCACCCATAATGTTGTGTGCATTGCAATATTTTGAGCAGAACTGGGCTCTTACCTGCTAACTGAACCTTCACACTCTGCTCTTACTGGTGCAATGTGCAATTAATGAAGATTGGCCACCAGGCTGGTCCAATTTAGCCATTAAACCTCCCACACTAAAATGACAGGTGTTTCAATTTCATTGTCCAACCCCTGTATGTACAGATGTTTTCCTTAAACAAATCTCAAAGGCTGTCACAAGGCTCCAGCAGGAAGGAGCTACAAACCAAAACATAAAAATATTAACAACAATACTGTTCTTAATATAGTTATTTTTTTAAAACATATGTATATTTCTTATATATATATATATTAAGAAAATGTACAGTCTGTGTGCACCAAGGTGTTTTAGTGATCATCTCGTAGTAGAGGGTTATACATAAACTACATTACTGGTCCTGAGATTGCCTGAGCTGTCCTGACCACTCGCTGCAGGCACTTGTAGCCCTGGGTGGTGCAGTTTCCAACCAGGACAGGTAGAGGATATGGCTCTTTATCAACGTGAGGAGTGCATTTAAAGGTTAGGGTTTATATAAAATGGCTTAATTTAGTGGAGTACAGCTATCGGAATATCAGAGAAAAAACGAATCCGCGAACTGGCGCCAGGAGAATGTTGTAAACACTGCTGCTCTACAGTTTAGTGGAGTTACAAGGAACTTGAGATAAAAACATGGCATTTTTTCGATCCCTGAGGAATGTATGTCAGTGCATATTTGGCATTCCAGTCACACTAGCACATTCGTCACTGATCATCGCTCCCGCTCATTATCTTGTATATCATATTTAATGTGCATCTACTCTGTTCTGTTGCCCTGCAACTCAGCCAGTAGGGAGCCCCGGATGTGTACCTTTACTGCATGCTGCCCCGTGTTTGTAGCATGCACTACAGTAACAAGTTCTGACCTACACTGTAGCATACTAATGCAGTCAGGTACCTCACATTTACCTCAGAGGTGTTATTACTGTATCCACTGTTTAGAGCTAGCTGCTGCTGACGCTGCTCAGTTCACTTTAAATACGATTAGCCTAGCTGTTAGCTAAACTCAACTGTTTCGCTCTAAAACTGAACCTCTAAAGCGAGTTTATCTTTTAATACACTTTAGATCTGTATATTTCAACTTTCTGAGGCTCATTCTGATAAAATTAATTCGCCACTACAATCACTACACACACATTTATACTCTAAATTGGCTGGATTTACCTGCCGTCATTTTCTTTGGGTGATGCAGGCTGAAATGGTGAGGCTTAAGTAGGACACCATGCTGGTATTGTGGCCCTTACTCAAGTATTAATTAAGATTCGGCTACGCCACCTAGGGAATTTCACCCCAGGAAGTTAATGCAGACCTACAAGTTCACTTAGTAATTGAAGACGTGAGATTGAGTTCAATTCACAAATTTAATAAAAATAAAATACATTTATCACTTTAAGAATACATCATTTTAAAATCAATGAAAGAACATCCAAACTCCACAGGGCCTTGTCCTCCCAATGCTACCAAAACAAAATACAAAAAAAAGGAAAAATAAGAAGAGCAGTTAGGTATGTTGGCTGGCACAAATAACAACCTCTCCTGCACAGGTGGTTCCACACGACTGAGACTGTACACCCAAAAACTTCACTCACATGCACACACAGGTTACTAAACCTCCATAGGTGACTTCCACACTACAAGATGCAACCAAAAGGGTGAAAGAGAAGAAACAGCAAAGAGTGACCAGTCAACAGGACACATGCTTACCATTGCTCTAATTTTTAAAGTTTGCTGTGCTGTTTCTCCTTGTATTTGTAATCTCAACTGTCTGGTTTTATCTTAGTTTTCTTATCTTCTCTAGACGGAAGTTGTGAATTTGCTGTGCTAAGGAGACACATGCTTTACAGTGAAGTATGCTACTGTGTTTGTTTACTTTATGTGAATATGGGTTTTTGATTGGTTGCATTGCAGTATGGATATGAATGAAAATGTTTCAACAAACTGATAACACTACAGCTGAATATTGTTGAGGGCCTCTGTGTCAAGCCTCCACTAAAGACAACAAAGTAAGATTAGTTAGCTTTCACGCCAATACGGAAACCGATTGAGTCGGCAGTATCTGGAGGTATCTTTCTGAGCCAGGGTCTGAGGCACATCCAAATATTGTGATGTGGGACCTCACTTACCTTCTTTACCACTTTATCCTTTTGGGACGCATTTGGCTTGGTATTTATTAGACAGAAGGAAGGAAACACCCTGAACAGGCTGCTACAGACATACACATTCACTCACAACATGTCATTGGATTGTGGTAGGAAACTGGAACTTTTAGAGGAAACCCATGGATATCATGCAAACTGGGGACATCATAAGACAATAACTTCTCCTCCACTGCAATTTCAGATTCTGTGTATGCCTGCCAGACCACAGTGCTGCTCAGTTCTGCCACTAGTTCACTTATTTGGGTTTTCTTCTGCATCCATATGTCTGGAAGCATCTGCTCAACTTCTGACCAAAGGGCAATGCTATCTGTCCTCTGAAACCAAATGTGGGGTCTTGGTTTGGAAGAACCATCAAAGTATTTAATTTTTTTTCTGAAGGTTATTCAACTAACACACAACAACATCAGAAACAACATTACCTGAGGAGGATGGGTCCCCCTTTTGAGTCTTGGTTCCTCTCGAGGTTTCTTCCTTCCTAGCTAAGGGAGTTTTTCCTTGCCACTGTCACCCTCGGCTTGCTCATTGGGGGCTCGAACACCAGATTCTTTGTAAAGCTGCTTTGTGACGACATCTGCTGTAAAAAGTGCTATATAAATCAATGTTGACTTGAATTGACATTAAATGTCTCATCAATTTCACCAATACCATGGCATACCACCCCCAAAAGCTCCTCTTCTAACACAGAGAAAGTGGCATTCAGCCACAATGTTCAGGCATCATGATGTTCAGTCAGCATAGTTTTACTGTTAAACTAATTTTCTGATACAGATTTCCATGCAAACTTGGGCACAACTCTGATACACACAAGAACATGAATCATGCATCACAAGTATCCTCAAGCAAAATGCACTTTATAGATTCAGATGAGCCCAATAGAGATATATCTTTCCAGTAGATCAATGGATATTGTGCTTGACACTCTCAAATGATATACAATTAATATACCAATAATAAACACATAAAAAGACAGGAAAAAAAACTTTGGATATCTTGAGTGGGAACGGTTTTGCAATGATGTTCCTGTAAAAAGATTAGATGTGGCATTTTTCCTGTGATGCAGCAAGCTATTACATAATCTGCAAAACTTACTGAAAGATGTGAAGGTGCTCGTACTGTACTGATGGAGAAGGCAGATGTTATTGCAGTTGGTTTTATGTATTTTATAATTTCACTACTGATGGAGAAGGCAGATGTTATTGCAGTTGGTTTTATGTATTTTATAATTTCACTAACAGACAGAAATAATAATTATATCAACCTAACATCATCATCCTGTATGCAAACCCATGGTCATGTAAACAGTGCTGGTATGTTGCAATGATGTTAATTTTTCTATGGGCTTGCCATTATGTTATAAATAAATGTTATAAGCCAAACTGTGAACTTTTACAGTGACTAGTTCAGATAAGATTTTAACTTGACTGCCCGTGTCTCAAAGGCTCAATGTAAAATCACATAATCCATATGCAGAATTAGCTAAAATGCTTGGATGGTAGGTCAAACATGTTCATGTATCGCCTTGGGTGAGGGACTGTGTGGGATATAAATTTGACAAACAGCTTAATCATATTACAGTATACAGTATTTTAATATAGTTGGTATATAATACTTAGGCTAGCATAGTATACAGGATGTTAGTAAAGTTATTTACCAAGCTGACAGTATAAAGCTCAGTGACAGGGAATATGTAGTGTTATGAACAATTGGAAACCAATCGTATACCTACCTACATAATTCGGAAGTCACAGTAATAAACAGGTGCTGAAATTGGTCTTATAAAGCACTGGCATTTTACAGAACTGCATTCCTTTCCTTACCAGACAAAGGGTGGGTGAATGGCAGAATGCTTAATTTCCGTTGCCAGAATGTGTGCACAACTTTATGACATCATCTTTGTTTTGCAACTTGAAAAATGTATAGTGGGTTATACTACCCCCACCTGGGCCTATGTGTTACTGAGCATGGTAAAGCCATGTGCTATTATTCTGTTTTCTGACTCCACCCACTCTTGTCCTCTCTCACATTTGTGGCAGATTTAGAACTCATGAGGACTCTCATATGTACCCATTTGTTTCCTCTGCCTATGTAAATTCGTTCTAGTTGGTGTTTATTATTTCTTTATTTATCCATTCTTTCTTCTACCACTTTATTACCGTATAGATTAGCCTCTAATGTTGCCCTCTGAGTTTTGGACTGGTCTTAATAAAGCCACCCTTTGCATGCAACCTGTCTCATCCCCATTGTTACAGTCTTACTGTATCTACATTACAGTAGGTTACAGTAGAATGTTTAAAAGGTAGAAGCTGTTTTGAAATAATAGGCTCTTTATTCATTGCAGCACAGTTGTATGGTAGAGTTCGAGTTGATCTGAGCAGTAGGGTGCATTTCCTGCTTTGTGTTTGCCGTCTGATCTGAAAGTAAGATAACGTTTTGAAGTTCAGTGTTTAAATGCAACTGTGATTTTGGGAAATGTTGTTTGACTGGAAAGTCTGGCGGCAACAGTGACGCTAAAGAGCACAACAACTGAAATGAATGTTAGTAGAGCAGTTCAGATTTCAGCTCTGGATGCTAAAACGGACAGTCGTGTGTACGATTAGTGTAGAGTTTAAACTCGGTCTTATTATTATGGATCTCCTGCAACAACATAAACACCTGATCTGAGCTGGTTTAATATGTGGACGTATTTCACCTACAGCAGCGATATGTATATATATGGGGAACAGCCGAGGTAAGAGCAGTTAGCATCCTACTAAACTGTTGTTTAAAAGTACAGTTATATTAAACCTATTATAGGATTTGATATAGTTATGATTATGAAATGATTCCTGTAGTAAAGTGTTTGTAGCTTTAAAAGAATGTAATGTTGTTTGTGAAAACTGATCAGCAAAATGGGACAAAACCGAGACATGAACCAGCAGGATAGACCAGGGTTAGGAACCGGGAAGACAGACAGCACCAGGCAGAAGAGATAGAGGGAGTAAGGCTGAAAGAAGAGTTGAGAGGAGAACGGGGTTGAAAACAGGTAAGCAGAATGAAATGTGAAAAACGCTGTGTGGGGTATTAATGCAGACATAAACAGGTGACTCAATCAGTCGACTGGAGAGGCGGAGCGTGAGCATGTGGGTGTGAGGCCATCGGGCTGTGCTCTCTGGGAACTGGAGTCCAGAGGAGCGATGGAGTCAGGCAGACCTGCAGACATGACAATAATCTCACTTTCTAGTTCTGTTTTACTGTCTGTCTCTCTCTCTCTCTCTCTCTCTCTCTCTCTGTCTCTCTCTCTCTAACCTCTCTCTCTCTCTCTCTCTCTCTCTCTCTCTCTCTCTCTCTCTCTCTCTCTCTCTCTCTCTCTGTCTCTCTCTAACCTCTCTCTCTCTCTCTCTCTCTCTAACCTCTCTCTCTCTCTCTCTAATCTCCCTCTCTATCTCTCTCTCTCTCTCTCTCTCTCTCTCTGTCTCTCTCTCTCTCTCTCTCTCTCTCTCTCTCTCTCTCCGTCTCTCTCACACCCACTCTCCCCTCCTCTCCTCTCTCTCTCTCTCTCTCTCTCTCTCTCTCTCTCTCTCTCTCTCTCTCTCTCTCTCTCTCTCTCTCTCTCTCTCTCTCTCTCTCTCTCTCTCTCTCTCTCTCTCTCTCTAACTCTCTCTCTCTTACCCTCTCTCACACCCACTCTCTCCCCTCCTCTCCCCTCTCCCTCTCTCTCCCTTTCTCTGTCTTTCTCTCTACTCTCTCTCTCCACCCATCTGTCTCTCTCTCTTTCTAACTCTCTCTCTCTAACTCTCTGTCTGTCCCTCTCTCTCTCTCTCTCTTCTTTTCTTTCTCTCTCTCTTTCTTTTTCTCTTTGTCTCTCTCTCTCCCCCTCTGTCTGTCTCGCTCTCCCTTTCTTTCTATGTCTCCCTGTCTCCCCCTCTTTCTCTCTCGTTCTTTCTTTCTCTCTCTCTTTCTCTCTCTTTTTCTCCCTGTCCCTCTGTCTCTCTATTTTCTCTCTCTCTCTGTCTCTCGCTTTCTATCTCTCTCTCTCTCACTGTCTCTCTCTCTCTCTCTCTCTCTCTCTCTCTCTATAGGACTGTATTAGTATGAGTCTGTAGGAGGAGGTAGGGAGATAAAGATGGCGACTGCTAGTAACAGTAAGTGAAACTTCCAGAAGCTACAAAAGGTTTTACTGTGAACATCATTAAATAATATTCTATCAGAGAGTTTATTTTTACTGTGGAGACACACGACCTACAGCTATTAATGTGTGTGTGTTTCTACACAGAGCGCTTTACACTCACTGGACCACGTAATGATGAAGAGCGTCAGTCTGGCTCTACGGTCACTCTCT
>JAMWET010000196.1:60000-162688 GCA_024036415.1 Prochilodus magdalenae
TTCTTCAGGAGACAAAAGACAAACTAGAACAAATGACCAAAGAATTGGAGATGAATCATATACAGCTTAAAGATAAAGACACTCTACTGGAGGACACAGTGAAAGAGGTGGACAGTAGTAAAAAGCAAATGGACACACTGAGAAAGGAACTGCAGGACAACAGCAGCAAACTACAGGAGATGATGATCCTACTGGAACAACAGAAAACTGAATTCACCCGTCAGCAGAAAGAGTTAGAAGAAAAAGAGCAACAACTTCAACACACAGGTAAGAATTTAACACACTGATTGATTAAAATGTCTGTCAGGTAATACTGACATTCTGCCTTGTCATTTCAGCACAACAGAATTCGAAACTACAGACTGAAACCAAAACCTTAAAAAGTGTCATTTCATCACAGATCACCGGTGAGTTGAACCAAATTAGATTTTTATTAACCATATTATAAATGTAATTAAATTATGCAAGAATCGAACAAATGCATCCTATAAAATATATGCAACCATTAAAGGCATCATTACATAAACACTACCAGTAACAGGTTTGGACACACATATCCAAATATACATCTTCAATAATCTTTTCCACAATCCAAACATAAAGGTTTTTTTTTTTACTTAAATGCATTTGCATCTAAGACAAATACAAAGACTATGTTCAACTTTTCTATAAGCTTATAAAATTCAAATATTGAAACAATATATGTTTTTTTGGAGTATAATATGTATTTGCTTTGGTTCTTTGGATCTCAAATGGTCCCTCATGATGATAAAAAAAAAGATTAAGGAAGTGTAATTCTGCATCAAGACAGAATTTTGACAGGCACATTTAAAATAAAGCATATCTTGATTTGTTGAAAACTATTTTTGGCATCTGCATAATGTTACGTGTTACTTCATATTTGGGCTCTCTTCACTGTAATTCTAACTGTGGGAAATATAACAGTAAGGAAAACTCTGACTGAAAGTCTGTTTATGTATATCTAAACTTCTGGAAGATTATTGCATATAACTCATTAGTCTCTACCTTTAATTTCCTCATTATTGTCATGTAAGTCTTTTTATTCCAGTCGATGTGTTTTCCAGGCTTTTAGAGACAAAGCCTGTTTCTTTTTCACCCTTAAGAGCCAATAAACTCCATCACACTGCTGTTAATTCTCACTACTGTCTATCTGTCAAATTGTGAATTTAGAAAATCTAAGTTCTTATTTTCTTACAGATTTAACCGAAAAGACCAAACAGCTCGAAGAAACAAAAGAGATTCTAACTGAGAGAGACACACAGCTAATGGAGACAGAAAGACAAGTTCAGGAGAAAAGCAGACTTCTGACTACAAGTACAACAGCACTTCAGATGAAGGACAAGATATTAGAAGAGAAAGATAAACTTCTCAGAGAGACACGGGACGAGCTGGAACGAACTACAAAGACATTAGAAAATGAAATGAAAGCAATGGAGGAAAGACTTGTGGAGAAAGATGGAGAATTAAAAGAGATAAAAGAAGAACTGAATGATAAAGACATAAAACTGAAAGAGAAAGACGCGACTATAAAAGATAATTTAGAGATTATTAATAAGAGAGATTCATTATTAAAGGAGAGAAATGAAAGATTTGAAAGGGTTAATAAACAGCTTAAAGATAAAGACACACAACTGGAGAATCAGATCAAACTGCTGAGAGAGAAAGAGACTCTACTGGAGGACACAATGAAAGAGGTGGACAGCAGTAAAGAGCAGCTGGACACACTGAGAAAGGAACTGCAGGACAAGAGCAGCAAACTACAGGAGATGATGGTCCTACTGGAACAACAGAAAGCTGAACTCACCTGTCAGCAGAAAGAGATAGAAGAGAAAGAACTACAGCTTAAACACACAGGTAAGAATTTAACACACAGACCGGTTTGAACATTTCTGCCTGGTAATATTAACATCCTGTCTTTATTATTTCAGCACAGCAGAATTCTGATCTACAGAGCGAAACAGAAACCTTGAAAAGTGTCACTTCATCACAGATGACTGGTGAGTTTTCACGTTTAATTTACCAATCTAGAGTTTTTATAACCCTGTTATTTACCACATTAAAATAGTGTATTAAATTTAATTTATTAATGAGTCTGACTTCTCTTATTCTGAGAGAGGTTCTCCAGACATTCCTTAAGAGGCAGAGACAGAGCTAGACAGAGATGACCTGCACTGCTATTGTAATTGTCAGTAGTGAATATCTGTAATCTTTATCCAGAATTCAGAATTCAGACATTTTCTTACAGATTTAACTGGGATTTCCAAACAACTGGAAGAAACGAAAACCGTGGTAGCTGAGAGAGATTCACAGCTAATAGACAGACAGAAACAAGTTGAGGAGAAAGACAGACTTCTGGCAGAACACGCAATAACACTTCAGAGGATGGACAGAATATTAAAAGAGAAAGATAAACTTCTTACAGAGACACAAGATGAATTGAGACAAACAACAAAGACATTAAAGGAGAATCAGAAGGAGATAGATGAAAGACTTGAAAGGGTTAATAAACAGCTTAAAGATAAAGACACACAACTGGAGAATCAGATCGAACTGCTGAGAGAGAAAGAGACTCTACTGGAGGACACAGTGAAAGAGGTGGACAGCAGTAAAGATCAGCTGGACACACTGAGAAAGGACCTGCAGGACAAGAGCAGCAAACTACAGGAGATGATGATCCTACTGGAACAACAGAAAACTGAACTGAGGGAAAAAGACAAACAGCTTGAAGAGAAGGAGAAACTTCTAAGTGAGAAAAACACACAGCTAATGGAAAGAGAGAAGGAGGTGGAGGAGAAAGACAGGCTTCTAGAAGAGAGAAACAAGCAGCTCCAGGAAAGAACAGACCCGGATTCATCGGTTTCCCCAAGGAGAAGAAACAGCATGCATAAGTCTATAGACTGTAAGTAAATATTAAGCTTGCATGAAGAGGCTTAAAACACAGTTCTTTTCAATTTAAATGTAGACCGGTGTACACTGTGTAGGAGTGTGTACACTGTGTAGGTGCATGTACACTGTGGGTGTCAATTACACTCACATGCCAAAAGCCATGGGACAGCAGTTTTGTGTAGAACCCCCTCTACCCCGCTGCAGTGCAGCAACTCGGTGTGGCATCAGTTTCACAAGTGGACAGAGGACAAGGAATGCCATCTGGATAGCCATCCACCTTTGTCAGGGTATATCTCAGGTACAAATGGACCTCTCCACCACGTCCCATAAATGCTTTGAGTGGGCTTACACAGCTTTGGAAGTTCAACGTTCCATCCATCTGGCATCCATCAAGTCCAAAAATTCATTTTGCCTTGCCATAAGCATGCTGGCCAGTGTTCAGCCATACTCACAAGATGACACCTCACAACTCTGGTCTGGGTCTGGGTGTTCCCAAGTTGTCCCAAGGTCCAACTTCGTAATGGATTTACATACCGCTATCCCATGGCTTTTGGTATAATTTGTGTGTATTATTTAATATGAAGTAAAATAAGTAAAACAATTGTCATTTATGTTATAATTGGTTGTTGCATAAGAGGATTTCAAATCACTGAAAATTATTATTACGTTTAATGTTAAAAATGACTGCAAACTGTTTAAACTGTCTTGCCCATGAAAAGGAAAAACTTCTTGTTTACACTGCCCTCTATAAGAACAACAGGTGCTTATAAAATCCAAAAATGAGAGTAAAGGGCATTCGACACATGAAAACCAGTGAAAAACCTATTTTTCATGACAAAAATGAGACAAGAACTACATAGAACGTAATAATTAAAAAAGAGATCTGTGACAAAATGTATTTCCCCACTTACCTAACAATAATAAGCTCAAACAGTGAGCAATAAAATGACTATAAGAATTAGGAGCTTAAAATATATTGTGGATGAGAGCTGAAAGACTGTGAATGAGGGTGAGGAAGGTTACAGTACCCATATATAAACACAGTTCATGTAGTTACTTATAATGAGAGAAGCAGGATTTACAATTACATTTACAGCATTTAGCTGACGCTTATATCCAGAGTGACTTACAAGGTTAATCATATTACAGGTGGGCCAATGTAGAGTTAGGAGTCTTGCCCACGGACTCTTATGGGTGTAGCACAGCATAGACCTGGATCTAAGTATTTCTTGGATACCTGCAGAATTACTTGTTCAGCTTTAGCTCTTGTTAGAATGGGCGAACTCCCTGTGTTATTGTACTTTTGTTGAGTGGGATGTACCCAGTTTATGTACCCTTTAGTTGCAGTGCTTAAGGATATACATAAGATACCATTTTGTGCCAACTGTGATTTTTCTTCTGCATTTAACCCATCCGTGAAGTGAAACACCCACATACACACTCACTAGTGAACACACACACTAGAGGGCAGTGAGCACACTTACCCGGAGCGGTGGGCAGCCCTATCCACGGCGCCCGGGGAGCAGTTAGGGGTTAGGTGCCTTGCTCAAGGGCACCCCAGTCGTTACTGTCAGTTCAGGGAATTGAACCGCCAATTCTCCGGTCACAAGGCTGGTTCTGTGAACCTCCAGCCCATGAATGCCCCCAAAGCCTTGTAGGATTGCTACAACCTTTGTAAAACGCCCCCCTAATCTCTTCACTTACACCATCTAAACATTGCTGAGCTGGATGTGGTTCAAAGACCTAGCTGTTAAGACAAGTGTGTTGTCAAGCCTGTGACAAATAATGTTGTAGTATGAATCTCTACTGGTGTAGCAGTGTAGCATGACTGAAATTAGACTAAACATTTCAAAAATTGAGTTGACTATAGTTTTCACAAAGCTACACTTTTAAAATGATGTTTTAATTTTTACTTTTTTTGGACTTCCCCAACAGTGTTCAACAGCCGCTGCTGCTAAACCATAAGTTTAAAGACAACATTAATGCGATGCAAGAGCACTCTTAAGACTATGGTTATAAATTCCTAAATAAATAAAATCAAAGGAATTTAAATTTGTCTCTATTTGTACAGGTTCTGGGTTTGTGTTGGACCAAAATTCCTCTGTTCTGTTTTATTCTCTTCACTACTGGAAACTCCCAAACTCCAGATCAGATATTGTATTAGATCTGTTTATTTAGAAAATCACTAATGACCTCAAGAAGCCTGTTTTTTTTGAACCATGCTCCCCCCAGCCACCGCTCGCCAGTCTCTCTGTAGGTCACTTGAGGTCATCTTACGGTAGGTAAGGGACATTAGAATGAGTTGGCGCTCATCACGGTCAGTAGAGAGTGGATTTGGCCCCCTGCCAGTCTGTAGCTGTGTTGTCCTGTGTGTTTGCTGCTTGACCTTGTTCTTATGAACCAGACGCTCACTGTATCTGCCAGTAAAGCTAGAACCAAACCTTCTGTCCCTCACTAAGAACCTGCTGTACATGTGGAGATGCTGATTTAAGAAGAACCTGGAGTGGTCTCTTATTTATTTCCAGAGCTGTATATAATCTCTTACTGGTAATTTGTTTCACAGATAGTGGAGAGACTGCAGAAACTGTAATACCACTCAGGAGACGAGACAGTATGAAGAGACCTCTTCCACAAAGTAAATGATTCCAGTTTCATGTAGTATCTTAATATTTCTGCATCACCATCACACAGTAAGAGATTAAATAACTCATTGTTTTTGGTCTGCAGTGAGTGGAGAATCCTGTAGTTCAGCCTCTCCAGTGTCAGGTCCTGTAGTAGAACTCCGGCTGGTGCTGCTGGGGAGGACTGAATGTGGGAAGAGTGCAGCAGGAAACACCATCCTGGGCAGAGAGGAGAGGAGCCAGGCTGGAGTGTCTACAGTGAGGCAGCAGAGTGAGAGCAGACAGGGGGAGGTGGCTGGGAGGCAGGTGACTGTGGTGGACACTCCTGACTGGTTCTGTCCTGGACTCTCCCTGGAGGAGCTGAGACAGGACGTGGGACAGTGTGTCCGTCTGTCTGCCCCAGGACCCCACGCCTTCCTCTTAGTCATACCAGTGAAGCAGTCTACAGGAGAGAAGAGAGGGATGCTGGAGAAAATGGAGGAGATCTTTGGAGAGAGATGTTGGAGGAACACCATGATCCTTTTCACTGTTACTGATGAAGTCCAAGAGAAGAACATTGAAGAGTTTATCCAGTCAGGAAACCAGGAGATCCAGAGACTTGTAGAGAAATGTGGGAACAGGTTTCACTGTCTCAACATTAAGGAGAGTGGAGATGGTTCTCAAACCTCAGAGCTGCTGGAGAAGATAGAGAAGATGGTAGAAGGAAACAGAGAGGAGTTCTACAGCAGTGAGATCTACCAGGAGACAGAATCTCAGATTAGAGAGATAGAGAGAAGAATAGTGAGAGAAAGAGAGGAGATGAGAGAGAAACAAGAAAGAGAAACTAGAGAGAAGTTGGAGAGATGTGTACAGGATATTACAATGAAGGTTACAAAATTAGCTGCTAGCTGTCACACAAAGATAAATCAGCATGAAGAGCGAATAACTAAACTAGAGGAAATGCTAAAAGAGGAAAGAGATGAGAAGAGAAAGGGAGAGCTGGAGAGAGAGGTGGAGAGAGAGATCCAGCAGAGGAATGAGATTCAGCTGGAGCTGGAGAGACTGAAAGAAGAGACTGAAAAGGAGAGGAAGGAGACAGAGGAGAGACACAGACAGGAGATGGAGGAGATCAGGGAGACGTATGAAGGAGAAGCTAAGAAGGAGGCAGAGAGAAACCTCATGAAGATCCTCCTGCCTGAACTCCAGCAGAGGATGTGGGAAGTCATGACAAAGAAGCAGAAAGACTTTGATTGTAGGATGGACGAAAAGGAAAGAGAGATAGAAACGCTGAGACAGAGACTCAGAGAGGGGATGATGAGAGGACGAGAGGGTCATCAGGAGCACACCAGAGGACGATTTAGCGGGCTGAGACACCTCCTCTGTGTAAACTCTCGGTCAGATCAGTGAGCTCCTGATGGACCTCCAGTCATAGCGGACACACTGATGTGACTGATAGGAGCTGATGGAGAGGCGAGATCAGAAAGAGTGATCTGTTCTTTCTGTGTTCAGTATCTGATCTCACTCTTCCTTTTACAGCTTATATAGTCTGTATGGACTGTAAGACACTTTGCCTCCTTATTTATAAACACCAATCATACAGCACTTTTATCCCTATAGAGATACAGATATTACCTGTCCAGTTAATCAAGCACTGTAAACGTATAGAACAATATCTACACCTACCTCACAAAGTAAGGCCCTGATGCTTTATACCACCATCTTCACTATTGGTATAGGGATGCTTTTGATCTAAACGGGGTGGTGTCATGTTATAAAATCTTCTGGTCTATCTACCCTTCATTTCTTAATTCCCTAATCATGTTTTGTATATTAGTACACAAACAGGTTAGGCATTGTTACTTTAACGCTGTGATCCGTTATAAATTACCGAGTACCTGTAAATGTGATTGTAACCTAATTCCAAGAATTACTATGTTAAAGTCAAAGTTAAGAGTTAAATATTGAGCCTCACAGAAACAGTCACTGATCTCATGGTTACCAAACAGACAAATCTAAGAGCAATTTATGAACTTTAAACATTAAGTTAACTCATTAACTGAGTGCACTGAAAAGGGCGATACATTCGAGATGGCTCACCAGGAACAGAATGGAGTGCACTGAGCCTAAAAGCTCTGAGATCAAGACTCAAGTAACAACTATAGAATGACCCAGGTCACTCAACACGTTCACTCAACATAGGAATGAAATATAGTTCAAACCTACTGCCGTCCTTATTGCTGTATGGTTTAACACCTGCTATTTAACATCACCATGTCCAACATCACCTCATCAACAACATCAGCAAATAAAGAAACTCTAACTGGCCATCATTTATGTTCTGTTTGTTTGAGGGGTAGGGTGTGCGGTGGTTTGACACTGGCTGTAGTAACGTATGTAGCAACAAGAAGAATTCAAATAATCTCCCATGTCAGTTTGCTGCGGTGGGATCTGATGAGAGAGAGGTTGGAGAGCTAGAGAGGAGAGAAGGGGTGCTGAATAACTCCTCTGTGTATGTAAACTTTATTTAGTTGATTTGGGACACGCCCCACGGACACGGACCAATCACAACATCCGACTTCAGGGCGTGCGTGATATCAGTGAGTGGCGCCAAGTGTAAACACAACGCTGTAGCACGGCTTCGGCGGGAGCGCTGTACGTGGTAGCCTTTGGTTACAGGGAATTCACAATCCTAGCTTATAACAGAAGAGTGGCGACGTGCAGAGAGTGTGGGAGACAAATTAAAGACACTGGATCGACCACATCAAACTTCATAAGGCAATGAAAACATACCGGGATAGGTTTGTGCTAGCTGCTTAGTCGTTTAGCCATCATTCCAGCTACATAACATACAGTATTAGCCCCTTAAGCTGGCCTGAAACAGGAAGTGTTTGAGGCGGAGTATGGTGCCGAAACTAAAAGTGATATTGCTTCTAGTTTGTTCTGTTTGAGAGTTGTAGAGCATGGCATTTTTGTGAGTAAATAATGTAAGGAAATATGCAGCATTTAAACAAAAAAAAAAAAAAGGTTGAACTGAAAAATACAGTTGTGTTTTGCACACAAAGTTAATCTTTGTGCTACAGTAACTATATATGCTTTTGTGTAAGTTGACTTAAGACTTGACTTGGACTTTAGCCTAAAGACTCATGACTTGACTTGGACTCTAGCCTAAAGACTTGTGACTTGACTTGGACTTGTATTTTGTGACTTGTGGCCATCTCTGGTCTCTAGATGTGGTTTTAATACAAACCCTCATTGATAGAGAGCTTTTCTATTCTGTGACATTACTGTGTAGAATAACACATAGCCTAATAGAAGTATTTAGATGCTCATATTATTATATTATATATTATATTATTACTTTTTAGAGTTTATAACAGGAAATATACAGTGTTTTCAATCAATCAGTGATTATGAGCTGGACCAGGTGTGTTGTTATGTCAAGAGCAGCTTCTGTGAACGCTAATGGAGAGAAAAAAAAAACACACAACAAACTGAGGTAGGATTTAAGCATAGCCTTATGATGATGTTAGGCTAAAATAAAAGTTGTGTCACAAGTGAGCAAAAAAGATTTGTAAGCAAGTCTGTAGGGCTCCAGGAATTTAAACCATGCATTGTGCAAGGCCATTGATTCATGGAGAATGTAGTGTAGTCAGTGTGACTGATAACTGCTACAAGGCGAGACACAAGGCTTGTGTAAAGGTCAAGCAGAGTATGTGAACTCAGCTTCTGCTCGGAGTCCGACATCATGGAGGAGAATTTTCTACCGCTGCCTGATCCTCGGCCTGGGAGAAAAGGAGAGACCTCAGTGTCAAGTACAAACTTGTTCCTCAGGTGCAGTTATACCACCCACCTCAAACAGCATTTTTACTTGTATGCCTCATTGGATCACATGAGTTGCTGTTTACACTGGCTGTGAATTTTGTGAAGAATGGACCATCAGAAATGGCCCAAAACAGCTTGGAAAGACGTCTGGTTCCATTGACTACCATTCAAATTGAATGAGGTTTTTGGCCTCTCCTGTAAAGTTGCCATTTTGGAGATACCTGTTTTTCTTTAGACAGCAATGATATATAATATATACAATTCTATAAAGAACTTAAATCAGAAAAACATTAGAGACATGAAAATAAAGACTCTGTAAATTATAAATAATTAATTAATTGTTATTTATAAATTAACCATATGTACACAAGAATTAAGACTGACCACTCCAGATGAAAAAACTGTGGACTGAAGGGACGATGGCACGGTTACAGAGATGAAAGATAGAATCCCTTAATGAACATTACGATTGCTAGAGAGGGAAGACCTTTACAAGATGTCAATAAAGTCAATAAGTATAAACCAATACATAAAATGTTGATACATCACGGTTTCAGAAGCTAAAAGATAAACTGAAAGATTAACGTGATATTAAAAAATGGTAAGGTTCTTTAAGAATGACCGGGAATTCTTTACCAAGGACACTCATTGTTTTGGTATGGTATAGCATGGTTCTACTAGCAAAGGACTGAACCCCACCAGGGTCTTCCCCACTAAACCAATCATGATACCTGCATAACCTCCTGCCTCCAAGTACCACTGCACAATCAAACTGCAGGAGGATGTTCTGCAGAGCCTTGTTGGATAACACAGCATTAGCACAGTAATACTCAAGACTTGCTCAAATCAATTTAAATCAAATCACTTTTATTGCGTAGTCCCTTACAGTACTTCAATACAAACATATAAATTAGACATAAATATATACAGTACTAAGCACTCAAATCACTGTTTATGCTAATTTACAGTTATGAATAAAAGTTATGAATAAAAACTATGATATATGCAGATGTACACATTACCATATAGCACTATGGTAAGGCTGAGGTAGATGAGAGATGCAGGGTATATACAGGGCATGGAATATTGATGTGTGTATATTTTATATATATATATATATATACTTATATACATACACACATACACTACAGATATACAATATGAATGGAAGATAACAGTAGGTCAGTCTATATGTGCGAGTATAATATGCTAATGTAAAGTGCAGAGTGATGACTGTCCATGGAGATCATTGTTTAGATGGTTTTAGTGAGATGTGCTGAACCAGGTCCATATACCGATGCATCAGCATTACTGGCTGTTGAGTAGCCTGATGACTCGGGCGATCTCGGAGGCGGCTGGTTCTGGACTTTATACTTTGGAACCTCCTCCTCACCAGCTGTGAGAACAGTGGCTTGGGTGGGTGGGGTCCTTTAGAACCCTCCTGTTTTTTAGTTTTTTTTTTGGTGTATAAATCCAGGAGGTTTACAAGCTGAACCCTGGTGATGTACTGACCTGTCCGCACCACCCTCTGCAAAGCTTTCCCCTCCATAGCAGTGCAGTTGCGAGAGAGTAGGAAGTTGCATATTTAAATCATAATAAATCTCCTGAAATTGAGTGTTGTGTTTTACTTAGCAACGATAGAACAAAGAAATGGTTGTCTGATACATTACTACCAATTCCCTGCTAATACAAACAGCAACAACGTTTAGTAGAGTTACTGGAAAATATCTTTGTCTATGCGGTGTGCCAAGGACTTTTAGGCAGTGAGGAAAATCAGAGAGTCACAATCGCATCTCCAAAACAATATGTTTATTTTAGAATCATGGCCAAGGAGAATCCTAATGAACATCCAAAGACCTCCACCTGAAACAAGGATTACCCAGGGATAAACGGTCCCCACACAACAGAGAACAAAGAAATTAGAACCAGTCCATTGGTTATGTGCGATATGAACAGATAAGAGAGTGTTAACATGTAAGTAAGGAAAGACGTTTTTGGTCAAAAAACTGAGCTTCCCATTTCAAGGATCTTCATGGTGTGCAGCTAACCAGCAAGTAATACACAGCCTACTGTTGCGTTATCACCTGGTCTTCAGTGAAAGCAACAGAATTTTTTTTTGCCTGAATTAGACATGGAGATGAGATGGTCAACTGCTTACATTTGTAGCCCACTGAAGCTTCCACTAAATGCCAGGGAAGTCTTTGGGGTGCACAAAGAGACGTCACTACAAACTACTGTGTGATTAAATAGAAAATCACCTACCAAAATCAACCAACTATTATTAGTCATATTATTAAGTTATATGTGATTATTATTAAGTTATGTGCAATCAAAACAACTTATCACAATTTTCTCTTAAATAGTACAGCGGTCATATCCTGTGTATAGTCAGTTTGTTGAGGCTCATTTATACAAAAATGTTTTGTGATTTATAATTGGTTAATATTTTGACTTTGGTTCTCTTGCACTGAATTCATTCTGGTGGCCCTAAATGGCTGTCCGTTCTTTTAACTGCATGTAGTTTATTATTTTTTATTTATTTCCATTTGTACAGTTCATAGTAAGTCATACTGTGTTCAAAACCCCATCAACTTGTCTGCACAACATTATTTAATTGGTTCGTGTATGGTGTGGTGTGGGTTTGCAAGTTTATTCACTTTCAGTGCGTATTAGTAAAGTTAGCCTCGTAGCTCCATTTCTAAACTAAAGAAGCAAAACATGAGCTCGAACATGTCTCGGCTAATGGACTCTGTTAGGATTAAATTATGTTAAATAGATTTTCCCTTTATTTCCCTTAATTAGACTATTTAGCAGTAAAATTGTTAAGGTCCTTCAGCATGGGTCAAAGAACACTACCTTGTTAGGTGTTCATGGAGTGACCAGTGTATATTACAACACTGTGAGTTTCTACAATTAAACGTTTAATAATAATCAACACAATATAAATAAAGCAAAACCTGCAGATTGTTTGTGGCCTAGTATTGTATTATGTTCAAAATATTTTAATTACTATAATTAGAAGTGTTTACACTATCATACCCCATAATTTAATCTGTGTTAAATCTGGAAAAGTAATGATGCCTAAGCAAAGAACTAACTCTCAGTTCGTGGTCCAAGTAGGAACTGTCTCTTCTACAGGTCTGTTAAGCCTTGCTGGACCCAGCTTCCAGGTCTTTAACTAAGAAAGGCTGCTTCTTCTTAAGAACTTTATAGAACTCTGCTTTCACAGCTGCTCCTCCTGATTCAAGAGCGTCGTACAGGATCCTCATTTGTTCCTGAGATGGTGTTGTAGTGTGTATGGTGCTGTACGTTTCAGCAGTGATCATGTTTCTACTTCGTAAGCAGTCCACTATCTCCATCACTGAGGAAACTCTCCCAATCAGCTCTGTTCTATGTTTATCCACAAATTCAGCTTCTGAAAAAAAGATGAACATTTATTAATTTAATAATTTTTTAATAAATGTAATTAAAATTTAAGTTTTTAAAGCATAATTGATGCTGAATTAAAACATAAACGTTTAGCATAACCACAATTCTGTCATCGTTATAACACTTCCCTGCAAAACACCAGATACAGTTTATTCTGCTATTCAAAATTTGAATACAATATACAAATCATATTTCACCTACAGCTGTTTAATAGAAGGGGAACTAAGTGGACAGAAGTAGCATGTAAATGTTCTGTTGCACAGAAACAAAGTCACAGTAGTGCATTAGGTAAGAACGTCATACCTTCTTCCATTGTAAGTGGAATCTCTGTACTTTGATCTAAAGTAATGAGACAGAAACCAAGATTTCAAAGAACTGTATGTGAACACCTCCAAATGCAGTTGTGTCTGAATTATGTATTTTAATAATGATAAAATGTATAAAATATTTTCTTTGTTAATAATAATAACAGCATTGAAAAAGCATATATTGTATATTTTAAATAATAAAAACTTTATGATAAAAAAGCACAAATTAAAACCAAAAACAAAATATATTAAAAATCATAATATAAAAATACATTTTACATTACTGAATAAATAAACAAATGCACACTAAATATTATTAACACAATTAAAACTATTAGCAGTAGTATTTGTCTTATTATTTATTATTTCTGTATTATATTTCTGTTATGTTACACAGTGCTTTCATGCTTTATATTACTGAAGAGCTTCTACTTCAGATACTGTATATAACGCAGTAGATTTTCACACTGCAGGATTCATGAAGTTTTTGAGCCATAAGTAATCAAACGTGCCTACTAAGCAGACAAACAGCCCTAATTTAAATCTGGGATGTGGATTTTTTTATTGATGTTCACAGCTTTAAACTTAAAGTATTTGTTCTTCCCAGTTTTTTAATTTTTATATATTGTCACACCTTCTGCTAGACTTCCCTTTCAGTGTTCCTCCTCAATAAGAGTTTTGACTCGTTTCACATTTAATCTAATCATCCAGATAGTGTTTTAACCTGGACTTTAGTTGTGCCAACTGTACTGCATGCCATTTCTTGGTTTGGAAGCCTTTTACTGTATGACCTGTTTCTGTGTAGTTTAGACTTAACATCCTGGATTTGCAGTTCTGTTTGTGTGCTCGGTTCTGTAGCTCTTTTGTGTTTGGCCTGTTTCTGGTTACCCTCTCTTGTTTGTTGTGCTCTCTGGTTTTAACCCTGGCCTGTTTTGACTGCTCTATTTTTATTAACACCTAAAAATAACAGTTTTGGAAGACATGGGTCCTGTCACATCAGGTATAAAGCTAACACTGCATTTCACCATAAGAGCAGCATACCAACAGTCAAACACAGTGGTAGTGTAATGGTCTGAGCTGCTTAGCTTCTGCAGGACCTGGATGACATGTCATAACTGCTGGAACCATAAATTCTGCTCACTACCGGACAATCTTTAAAGACAGTTGGGTAATTCAGCAGTCCGAGTCACACAATCAAGTCCCCCTTTGGGATGTTGTAGCGAGACTTTATAATAGGCAGCACATGCTTGAAAATCTAAAAATGTAGCCAAAATAAAAATTGTTTCAATTTAAAATTTTGTTAAAAGTCTGCAAAAAGAAAGCCGAAAGTCCGCCACGGCACTCGCAAGACTCGTTTTCGCAATTGTTTGACCGCAGTTGTTACTGCCAAGAGTGGAATAAGCAGTCATTAGATTAGGAGGGGGGTTATATATGTTTTAAAAATGTTTAAAAATTTCTGAATACATTTTTTTAATTAATGAAATAATTGATAAAAATAGTAGAAATGGCACAAGGGGCAAAATATATATTAAGCTGAAACGTTCTTGCGAGGTTACCAAAAAAACTAGACTTGTATGTTCAAGGCTTGTCTATGTGGTTGGTCATGGGTGTTCTGGTATAGCTCACCAGGTTTTCCAGCTGTTAGGAGGACCTGATGTGGTTCCCACACTTCCGTGCCATTCTTATCCAAAAGACTTACTGTAACTTTCTCATCCTGAAGAAACACTACAAATGTGGGGTGATAGTTTGGACCATAGTCATAGTGAAATTTGCCAACCTAAGAAAACAACAGAAATGTCCTTAAAACATGTAAATATTACAGTTCTAGTTACAGTTACAGTTCTTTCCCTGTGATCACGTAAGCTCTTTACCTTTGGTTCGGAAACATAGGGGTCACAGAATGGTCTGTATGCCTTTCCAGGAATAAGTTCACATGAGCAACTGGTCTCAAAATGTGCGACACCTTGATGCTTGTCCTTCACCTTCCGTCCCAGGAAAGAAAGGTAAGAGGTGTGTGATTATGAGCGAGCCGTCAAACATATTTGAACATTAGAGGAAACGAGCCATTCTTTTAAAATGAAAAGTCTAAAATATGACTTTTAGTTCTTTACTTCAAGACTAGTATATTATATTATTTAGGTTTTGAAGCTGCTCCTAAAACATCTTAGCATGTCACTCACTAAACTGACCATTCCCACCAGGGCTGACTAGACTATATATCACTGGTAATTAGTGACTAGTTTAATAAATCCGGCCTATGTTTTAAAGAGGGCTTCTGGTTAATGCTGACATTCATGAAGACGTTGTTAGAATGAAGTGATATTAACACGTTACCTCTTTAACCGGTACATTCGCTGCCAATAAATGAATGTGTAGTTTTTTCCTCTTTTGATCATCCCCCAGTTCTGTATAGAAGAGTAGGACTTGGGCGTTTATGGGTCTGGGATGTAACATCTTTTTCTTCAGAAGGCCAAAGAGGGAAAGGCCTTGGATGCTAATAATAACATGTGTGTTTGTCACTTTCAGTGGCTGTATGATCTCTGATTTACCACCAGTAATATGTGCTACCACAAGATCAACCTTGTTTTCCTCTGAAAGAAAGAAAAAGATTTGTGTGGTTAAAGTCTTCTACATTTACAAAAGCTGTCAGGGTGAGGGGTTTGCAGTTAGTGGGATTATTTTCTAGCCCTGTTTGACCGATGTGGAACAGGTTCCGTTCCAGTTTGCATGTTTAATTGTGGAACGCTTAATTAAAAATAAAATCAGCTGGAACCAAAAATTAGTAGGTTCCTCAGCAGAAACTGTGACACAGTTTGGGGAGTGTCAGTTGTAAGAAAAAGGAAAGAAAAGACAACGATGATGACACCCAGTGTTTTGCTGTAAAACTACTACACCTTCTTATCACCAGTAGTTTGGAAAAGTGCATGTGACAAAAGTAACATTTCATTGATACACAGTGATATTAACACCATCTCTGATTGAACACAACAAAAAAGGACGTACTTCTGCTAGTTGTAAAGAACGCTTATTTTTTGTGTGATAAATTTCAAACTTGCTCGTTTGAAAGCGAAATATTTTCAAGAGTATGACACCTACTCTTAAATGGGGTGTTGATATTTAGTAGAATTCCTCCTTTTCTATTCCACAATCACGTCCTAATGTTTAGTAACCTGTAAGGGGTTATTTTCTTAAAGGGGTTCTCCCTTTTTTCTGAAAACATATCTTTGAAAGGTTCCCTTCTAATGACTAAGCTGTGTAGAATGTCCAACTATACTGCACAGTGTACTGATGAACCATTATTACTGTGCCTGCCAAACCCTTCCGTTATTGGCAGTGATGTTTGGTGTTTTGCTTTGCATACCTGACCAGTCTACAGCAGTTCTACCAGAATGTTTTTAGTCTTCCAGATCTTGCCATGACTTGTGTTAAATTATTTCCTTACAAGGAAAACTATGTGTATAATGTGTTCAAATGTCTTTTATAGTTCTGTTTAAGAGTAAAACCTCTCCAGTGTGTGATGCTCAGTCAGTTCCCAATGGTAAGCCTATCATGAGAATGTAAGAAGCACAATTTTTTTTTAAGTTTTAAAAGATCATAATATTACACTCTGAAATGGTTATTTGACCTTATAGGTCAAATAAGCTTATAAAAAGGCTTAAAAATTATATTCATAATAATATTGCGTGCCCATGCACACATTATTTTCTTAATGTGTTAAATTCAGCAAATAAATAAACCTGTACTTAAAATCATTCTTATTTATTATTAAAGTTTGTTTCATGAAGAGGTGCATTAACTTTATTTCACTAAAGTGAAAGATTTCACATAAAATCAACAGAATGTGTTATTTGACCATGTGTGCCTTGGCCAAGTTGCCACTATCTGCTTCATGCATTTGTCAAAATGAAATTTACCGTTTTGTATCTCACAGTGTGGCAGGTGAAGATGACCCAATGCACCTTCCAAGCACTCAATACTGTATAGCGGTCCTGCAGGTCGCATCAGGCCTAAACCATATAAGAAGCGTTTTTTTCTTTCCCAGGACTTTATTTTGTACAGCAACGTTCCTTTTCCCTCCGTCTCAAACACAAGGTTGGTCAGTTTACACTGAAACAGATCCTCATGAGGGCATGAAAACCTAAAACAAGGGCACACAAGTAGTCAAAATTAAATAGACAAAAATAAGGAAATCCATATGTTGCAATATTAACATAAACTGAAGACACGTGGTACCGGTACGATGTTTTGATCCCAGTCGCTGAGGCAGTTTCAGATATTTCAGGAGTGAATTTCTCAGCAAGTATGGACTGTGGAAGTACAGAACACACACATACACTTATGTGTTCGTCTTACTATGCTCGTGAGGAGATCCATAGCTTTCTACTGACTTTTGTATTACTGTTGCTAAATAACACCACCACTACACCTAGCCCTAAACCTACACCTAACCATAGCCACAAGAGTTTTATCTGCTCAACTATATTTTCCTAAAGGAATTTGACTTATGGTGAAAACAATATGTACAGACCCCATATAGTCCCCATTTTTGTTGAGGCCAAATCAACTTTTTTTGTAAAAATGACAACAATTTTGTAAATTAATAAAAAGCAGGAAAGCAATAGTGAGCTCAGAAACACCAAAAATGTTCAGAAGACGGTGGAAAAAAGATAACGTATAACAAGAGAACTTCATCTTACCATATACTCAACCCTACTCTACCTGACATCATGATCCAAGGCACACCACTTCATCGGTCAAGCATGCTGAAGCTAGTGTTATTCTGTGCGTATCTATGATGTAACGCCAAATCAGCCAGTTTTATCCACCATTAAATGGTAAATCTCTTTTCCTTTCCTATGAGGAAAACTTAAATGTCTGACAAGCCCTCAAACATTTCCATCAACTTAAATTAGCATTAACATAGTGGTGGTACTCTGGTGAATGAAGGCTAGCCATTAATAAAAGTTTTTTATTAATGTATAATTTTGTATACTCTAGGTAAAACTGAAGCCGTGGCTCTCTTCTAGCCGACTTCAGTTTAAGCTACAGACATGACACTTATTTCCAAACACTAAGTAGACCTGACCCTCACTAGCCAGCACGAGACATTCATTTGGCACTGATGCTGACAATGGCACGCCATCAGTAAGAAATCTGAATCTAAACACTCAAGCTACTATCAGCACTCTGCTTTTAACCTTGATAATATAACAAATGGTTAAGCAGCAACAATATTCATATATCACAGCTCTCAGCAGACCCTGCCCCAAATTAGGTAATCGAGCTCACATATCACAGGTCATTACAGTGATTTTCTTTTTCTTTAAATGTAAAAAACAGGACAAAGCTTTTTCAAAGGCAGACATCCCCAAAATGCATGTATCTTCATATCACCACATTTATATTCCCCTTATACATGGTATGATAATATCATAAACTGTGATATAAGTTTTGGAAACTATCATGATGAATGAAATCACCATGTGGGCTTTGGATTTGACATCGGTGCACTCACATGTTCTCTGTAAGGGTGCTGTGTAGATGCTGAGCCAGGGTCTTCTACCAGAGGATCAGAAGAACCAACACTGACTCCAGAAAGTGCCATCTCTGTAAAAAGGCAAACAATCATTAGCTTATTAACATTTATACAGCTGTTTCTCCTGAGCCACAAACTCAAGATGTCTTTTTCTTCTTAAGATGATTATGCACTATGAATATTGCTGTATGTTTCATCAACAATATTTTTTTTCCCACTTTTTACGCAGTTAATGGCAGTTTGTCACTCAAAAGGCAGTAACCGATGGCCAGAAAAAATAGGTAAAACCCATGGCCCCGTGAAGGTTTCAGGCTGCCAGCGTTTGAATTTGTTGATCCTGTGCCCAATAGAGGTAAAGTATGTAATACAAAGCCATTGTTGTGAACGGTCTTCGAATTTGATACTTATGGTTTATTTACCCAGCTACAAAAGCTAAGATGCAGTGTCAGATTGCCAAAGCAAACATGATGACTTCACTGCTTAGCAATACGCTATAGACTATAGGAAACTGGTGTATCTACAAGTAATGTAATGTAATGTTATGTATACATCAATTAATAAAGAAAGTAAATAGTTGGGTTTCCATGCAAACCTTCTGCAAATGTTATATGCAAATACGAATTCTGGCAGACAAAAATGCAGATTAACTACAGTTACTCCATGATATGGGGTTGTATCAAACTTAACTTGGCTTTTGCTTTACATAGAATTATTATTTAGAATTATTTTTATGGCCATGTTGTTTGCAGCTCTTTGACCTTGGGCAGGACAAGCAAGCAAGGCTGAAATCTTTGTGCCTACCTGGTGACATTGTTCTTGACAAAGCTAAAGTGGGCTTGTTTTTAGAATTTTGCTGTTCTACCTGAAATAATTCCGGAATGTACCAATGCACCATTTAAGATGGTACATGAACTTTTTTTATTTTATTTTATTTTATTTTATTTTATTTTATTTTATTTTATTTTATTTTATTTTATTTATTTATTTATTTATTTTTGTTTACAGTGGTTACATGGTGGTACATTAACTTTTTTTTTTTAAACCATATGTACCAGGTAATTCTGGGAGTATGTTTAGAGTTATTTTTCAAATTAATTTTAGATTCATTTCAGAATGTCCACCAGGATGAGTATTTATGGTCTCGAAAAAAATGGACCATGGTCTTTCAGCTTGTTTCTTCTAACCTTAAACTCAAAACTCCAAAAAGCCAGATACAGTGCCCTCCATAATTATTGGCACCCCTGGTTAAGATGTGTTCTTTAGCTTCTCATAAATTGAGTTTTTTTCAAAATAATATAGGACCACGATGGAAAAAAAGAGTAAAATCCAACCTTTAACTCAAGTGAATTTTAGGGGGAAATAAAATCCCTGACTAAGAAATAATTATTCTTCATAAAATCACCTGTTCCACAATTATTGGCACCCCTAACAATTCTTAGGAAATAAATTTAATAAAAGTATTTCTGTCACTTCTACAGTACTTTCCAAATTTATTCAGAGTATGTAGGAACATTTAATTAGTAATTCACAACTTCCTGTTTCCCTGGGGTATAAATATGACGTGACACAGAGGCCATTTCTCTTCAACATGGGAAAGACAAAGGAACATACCATTCAAGTAAGGCAGATGTGTGTTGACCTTCACAAGTCAGGCAATGGCTACAAGAAAATAGCCACTCGCCTACACCTGTCCATATCTGCTTTCAGAGGAATTATTAAGAAGTTTAAAACAACTGGAACAGTGGTAAACAAGCCTGGACGAGGACGCAAGTTTATTTTGCCACCACGCACAGTGAGAAGGATGATAAGAGAAATAAAAAGTTCTCCAAAGCTCACTGTTACAGAATTGCAACAAATGGTAGCTTCTTGGGGTCACAAAGTCTCCAAAACAACCATCAGGCGCTATCTACTGTTTGGAAGGCATGCACGGAAAAAACCTTTTCTCACTCACAATCACAAGTTTGCTAAGCGATACTGGGACTTCAACTGGGACCATGTGCTTTGGTCAGATGAAACAAAGATAGAGCTTTTTGGCAACAAATGCTCTAAGTGGGTCTGGCGTAACACAAGAGCTGAGTATGCAGAAAAGCACCTCATGCCCACTGTGAAATACGGGGGAGGATCAGTGATGCAACCTTGTTAGGGTGCATGGCATCATGAATGCTCTGAAATACCAGGACATTTTAAAACAAAATCTGGTAGCTTCTTCCTGAAAGCTGAAGATGGGTCGTCACTGGGTCTTTCAGCAAGATAATGACCCTAAACATACAGCCAAATCTACACAGAAATGGTTCACCACACACAGAATCAAGCTCCTCCCATGGCCATCTCAGTCCCCAGACCTCAACCCCATTGAAAACCTGTGGGGTGAGCTGAAGAGGAGCGTGCAGAGGAGAGGACCCAGGTCGCTGGATGATTTAGAGAGAATGTGCAAAGAGGAATGGTCAAAGATCCCTCTTTCTGTATTTTCCCATCTTGTGAAACATTATAGGAGGATTAGGTGCTGTTTTGTTGGCAAAAGGGGGTTGTACAAAGTATTAACATCAGGGGTGCTAATAATTGTGGCACACATGATTTGATGTTAAACAATTACAGACAATGTGTATTGGGCCCGTTCCCGAAAAACAAAACTGGTCAGTATATTCTTTATGCTTAACACAGTATGTCTTGTCAATGAGAAAGCAACTGGCCTGTGGTTCTCACTGTATGGTCAAGAAAAAAATAACAATTTGAATGAAAAAAAAATGCACCACATGCATTATTGAAGCTCTGGAGACAATTATCTAGAACCAAATTTCATTCTGTTGCTTGCTTGTAATTTGTCGAAGTACTAGAAATACATTTGTATCTCTGTAGATCACTGCATATAAACTTTCTTATTGATTATTATAATTATAATTGTTTTTATTATGTTGTCTTCTTTCCTTAAGTCGACAGTCATGTCTGTTACACGGTTTAAAAAAAGGGTGTTCTGTTTAAAAAGCAATATCTAGCAAATATTCTACTGACTATAAAATAATAATAATAATTAAAGTTAACCAAAAACTCACCAATCAGCAGAGCAGATTCCCTCATTTCAATTCTCTGCTTTTTTGTCAAATTTATTTTACTCTGTAGAATAAACATAGAATAAACATTTACAGATTTGATGTATGAGGTCATGCTGTATGTTATATGATCAGTAAGTGTTCCTCTGTTTAAATCACTGTTAAAGTGTCAGTATGAATTACTGAAAGCTGATATTAATAACAGTAGAGACTCTGATGAGTTCAACTGATTTAAACTGATATTGTGTTTGAGGATCACAGCATCTTTTAAAGGCGTGTTTAATCAGCATTATGTAGATTATTAGTTTGTAGTTGTGGGACTTTAAACCCAGTCTGACTGAGACAGAGTGCACAGATACACTACAGGGACTGTGCTGTGATCATCACACACAGTATTTTATACAGAACTGAATAAGAGCTATTTTACATCTTATACTGTTAGTCTTCATCATAAATCATTCATCAATCATGAGGAACAGATCCACAGAAATGAGGAGTTCAAATAGTTCCAGCACTGCAGCCGTCTGAGGATCATGATCACTTACAGAACACTGATCAGCATTAACACTAGAATAACATTCAACTGAACACCATGAAAGAGAAACCAACATACAAGAAGATCAATTCATTCATGGAGACTTTATAAAGAATGAACACTGTTCACCATTACACAGTAATGTTTATATTCATAGATTTATTAATATTATATTAGAGTAGATTATTTAGGAATATGCTCTATTTAGAACAATGTGCTTACCTGAGAAACACTGGCGTTTGGAAGAGGAGCTGAGACAAAGAAAAACATTTTAAATATTAAATGGAAATTATGAGAAAAATCATATCAGTATTTCCATAGAAAGGCAGGAAGTTGGGTAAGTTTCGAATGTCTCCAAGTCTGTATACGGTCCATATATGGAAACTACAGCTGTTTAGTAGTTGTTGCAAATCCGCAAAAAAATGAGGTAACAATGTTGTGTCATTATCTGTGTGTGTGTGAGAATGTATGTGAATGAGGTAACAGTGATGTGTCAGTATCTGTGTGTGTATGTGTGTGAGTGTGTGTGTGTATGTGTGTGTGTGTGTGTTTGTGTGTGAGAGAGAGAGAGAGAGTGAAAGTATGTAAATGAGGTAACGATGTTGTGTTAGTATCTGTGTGTGAGTGTGTGTGTGTCTGTGAGACTATGTGAATGAGGTAACAATGTTGTGTCAGTATGTGTGTGTGTGTGAGAGAATGTATGTCAATGAGGAAACAGTGTTATTAATGATGTGTGAGTATCTGTGTGTCTCTGAGACTGTATGTGAATAAGGTAACAGTGTTATTAATGTTGTGTCAGTGTGTGTGTATGTGAGAGAGACTGTATGTGAATGAGGTAACAATGTTGTGTCAGTATCTGAGGCTGCTGTGAGCTCTACACTATAGTAATACATACAGTGCTGAAATGTGTGTTACAAAAAAACTGCTAATGATGTTTAGCTGAACACACAATACATTCAGTCTTTACAACAACAACATTCTTTATCAACAATCAACACAACAACATTACACAATGATTTATACTCACCTTTGTCTTCTTCCCTCACTGAACGCCGCTGTGAAGTGAATAATGTTATATGAATATTTCATGTATGGAATCATATGTAAAATATTATATGTAAATATCAGGAAAAGTAGAGATTTAACGACACAGTGAATGTGGAAAATGCTGCACTGTTTGTGGAGTGTCTGTTCTTTATGAGGATCTGAAACAGACTGAACTTTCTAGAACTGTCTAGAACTGGAGATTTTTAGTTCAGTATTTTATTTGCTTCTGTAAATAATTGCTGTCTGCGTCCTCTCTGTCTCTGTGTCTACTCGTAATTCCTGCAGGACTGTGTTATAATTCAGTAATGTGTATTTAATTCTTTCTGAAAAAAAGTCATTTCAGCTTCTCTCTAGAGCTTTCAGAGCTTCTCTCTCACATTACAACCTTCTGTGTGTCACATATATAAATGAACTAACTTTCGTAAAATAAAGATTATTTTATTGTTTGAACATTTGAGTGAAAGTAGGAATGAGGACAGAAGTGTGTTTCTGTGATGTGACTAGTAATACTATGGATCTCAGTTCATCTGAATGAAACACTGAAGACTGTTTGTATCAGTTTAAACACCCAGAGAAGAACAAATCCAGCTGGAGGAACAGGACTAGTGCACTGAGTAATGGAGGAAATCTGCTCTCACAGTTCTAGTTTACTGTGTTAGTAATGCTGGACAGCACTGTGTGGAGTTAGTCTTCTCTATTTCAGGCTATCCTACACTCCTCCCTTCCATTCTTTCCTCTCTTATCTGTCTTATTATAGACTGAGTTTAGAGCTGCATTATGAATCATATTTTTATGATTATGGTGATATGAGTTTCTGTGATAAACACACTGTTACAGCTGTGATGACAGAACAAATTAAATTACCTCACACACACAGCAGCCCAGAGACCCTATTACATTACCAGCACAAACTGTTAGATGTGCTTCTCTGTGCTGATTGAACTTCACTAACCCACACAGGAGACAGGCCAATTACAAACCACACACAACTTAAACTCTACTCCATTCACTAAACTACCAGCCTGCTTCTCTTTAGTTTATTTCTAATAAACTAATCCAAAACTAATATTAGACTCCTTAGAACTAAACCCATACAGGCACCACAATGTTTAATAACTTCACAAAACAAAATTAAATCTCTATATAAATATTTGATATTTTTTGTAGTATATAGAAATATAAAATAGTAATAGTACCTATACAGGTTATTTGTTGATGGCGTGAATATGAACTGAAATAGATTCAAGATTCGAGCGTTTATTGTCATATGCACAGAGAAATAAGCAATTGCACTGTACAATGAAATTCTTATTCCTTTCGCTCCCGGACTTCAAGTACTAAACAATTACTATATAAAGTACTAAATAAGAAGGAAAAGACTAGAGAGAAGAAAAATTATGTACGTATATAAATTAAGAAAATGTACAATATATGCTATATAAGTCTACTTACAATATGATGTGTGTGTTTGGTGTCTGTATCAGAGTGTAATGTATGTAATGAGTGTATAAATCAGTCGTTTGTCAGCAGTGAAAGAATAAATACACTTATTTACTTACCGACTGTGCTGTGTAATAGAAACAGATGGAAACACAAAGTTAGAGAAATATCCATGAGATACTTTTCTACAGTTAGAAACTAAATAAACAGTCTTTTCAGAAATCTCCTTTTCTTATCTGTACTGTAGTTTATCATCCTTCACTACTGAAAACAATCACTGAAACTACTGTTTAGTGGAGCCAACAGAACACACATCACGCCTTTATGCCCCTCCTATCGGTCCTCCGTGGCTTTCACTTTTCTTTTGTGTTTTTGCGGCATGTTTAAGAATGTATTTATTTTTATGTAATGCAGCCCACTTCTCTCTGCAGAGATGTATAGGAGTGCTGGTCTTCCCATCATGAACGATTACCAGCAGGGCTTTATTGTCTCTCTAAATGGATAGGCTTTGTGCTTTCTTCATTTCTTTTGGACTTTGTATTAAATTGGGTAAAACTTTAGTTGGGCTGAGCAGCAGAGGAGAAATGAAATCCAGACTTTAACAGCAGTTCCAGCCTCCACAAGATTGTAGTTACTCTACCACTACTTATCAGCACTAATATCATCTGTTTGTACATTTCATTTGTCTGGATGGTCATGTTTGACTTCTGGTTTGACGGTGTAGTGTTTTGTACATGGAGGGATGTGGGTGGGTTTAAATGAATGTTTTGAATCATCCAGCAATTTATAAAGGCATCACAATCACTTTAAGATAATTTAAGAGTAGCAGTGAGTTCCTTCTTGAGAGGCTGGATATTCTTTAATTGTCTGTAATCAGGATTAAAAGCTTAACTATTACATGCAACTCAACCCTGAACACACCCCATTCTACAGCCTTAATTACTTAACATAAATAATGTAAGTGATGTTATTAGTTATGTTTCCAAAGTTTTTATTGCAGCTTCAGTTGTAACTTTTCCACTCTGCAGTCATGATGTGCAGGTTGAGTCTACTGAAATGCTCCTTCTGTCCTTCACTCCACATTAACACCATTTATCCTCTGTGTGTTTACCTCCTTTATCTGAACACAGCAACCTTCTGAACATCTGTGTTCTCTGATGATGATATTGAGTTTATGTAGAGTGAGCTTCCGGAATACTTACTTCTAGCTACTCCTGCTACTAGTATCATACACTCCTCTGTTGTGTTTCCATTAGTGACCTGACACAGGTAATCTCCTTCATCTGACCATCTGCAGTGTCTGATCTGTAAGGAGACGTTTCCTCTTTCCAGCTCCTCAGTGAACAGACCCACTCTGCCCTCGTAGCCCCTCCCCTCTGTCACCTGCCTGTTCTTATAGAGACAAACACAGTCCGTCCCCTTAAACCACCTGATCTCCATGTTAACAGCACTGAGTTCAGGAGACAGGTGACAGGAGAGAGTGACAGCAGAGCCAGACTGATGCTCTTCACCAGACGGTCCAGTGAGTGTAAAGCGCTCTGTGTAGAAACACACACACATTAATAGCTGTAGGTCGTGTGTCTCCACAGTAAAAATAAACTCTCTGATAGAATATTATTTAATGAGGTTCACAGTAAAACCTTTTGTAGCTTCTGGAAGTTTCACTTACTGTTACTCGCAGTCGCCATCTTTATCTCTCTACCTCCTCCTACAGACTCACACTAATGCAGTCCTACAGAGAGAGAGAGAGAGAGAGAGAGAGAGAGAGAGAGAGATAAAGGGAGAGAGAAAGCGGGGGGAGAGTTAGAGAGGAGGGAGAGAGGACAGGGAGCTTAGATCAGGTAGGGTGTTACAGTGGTGTTGATGGTGATTAGCATGATGCTAACTGCTCTTACCTCAGCTGTTCTTCATGTATTCTGGTTATAAATATTAATCTTAATAAAATGGACAACGCCAAAAAATGCTCTTTTGGGGCGCATGGTGACTATATTGGAGCAGCAGCAACAGTGAAGCAAATCTTAAACACTATTTAATGATGTATTTATTACATAAATAGAACACTTGTCCTGTCTACTAAAGTCCTCAGTTAAGACAGCTCCCACATAAGCTCTTTCTAGTTGTCCCATGTTCAGGTAATACCTGTACAGGTGGCTCTGTGTTCTCATGTATGGCTGGAATGTCATCACTGAAGTGATCTCTATGCTCCTCATGGTATGGAGCACACCACAGGTGAATACCATTGCCAGTTTTAGATTTTAGTCATTCCTTTTCGAGAGATATCTCCATCATCCTTTTAACCTCCCAAATGCCATCTCTACAACTCCTCTTGCACTAACTCCGCTGGAGTTGTATCTATGTTGCTATGGGGTCAGTCTGCCTGTATTCCTGAAAATCGCTTCAACGTTCGTTTAAATACTTCAGAGGATACTTTTCTGGCGTGTTTATTGGTATGTGGCTACCATCAATAGAGCCTACGCACTGTGATGCATGCTGACCCCATAGTAACCAACTAGGATACCATAGCAACATCAAGCAACATTTTGCCTGGAATTCTATGGCAACCACACAGCCACCACTTGGTATATCATAGCAACCACCTGGCAACACGATAGCAACCACAATTCATACCATTGTAACCACATAGCAACCACCTAGCAAAACCTTAGCGATAATCAGAGATGCCTTTGCAACTGCCAAGCCTTAGGAAGATTTCTTCAAGTTTCTCTCCAGAAATCTCTTAGATTCATTGTAACTGAGCTTTATTCTGTCCTCGGGAACAAACTGAAAGTTTGTCGGATTGCTAAAACTTGTGTAACTTTGTTAACATAAGTTATTAGCCTGGCTAACTGGCTATAGCTACAATACTCTCACAAGACGATGTTTTAATATCCCCAAACTATAGTAACAAATTTATCAAAAATTACATCAGAAATTACTATGAAGTACACAGTAGCTCCATCTTCCTCTGCAGCTTATTGTAGTCATGCCTTCACCTCTTTCTTAGATATGCTGTAATCCTAAATATTACTCTAATACACAGATTGAGGTTCGGTTCACTCTCAGTTCATACCACCAGAAAGAGTGAGATTTAAAGAAAGAGATGAGTTTAATTTAAATAGCTCTTACCTTTACTGGTTTAGATCAAATATATCCACATTAAAATACATCTCAGGTTTTTGTCTAATAATAGCAGATCCATAATAATAAGACTGAGTCTAAACTCACACTAACCTTGCGCACAACTCCCTTGTTTAACATCCAGAGCCAAAATCTGATTTGCTTCACTTCAACATTCATTCCAGTTATTGTGTTTTCAGCGTCACTGTTACTGCCAGACTGGTTTCAGGGTTTCCAGTTGAACAACATTTCACAAAATCTAATGCACATCACTGAACACCGAAAACGTTATCTTCCATCTAAACCAAACTGGTTTAAAGAAATACACACACACACACGCACACACACACACACACACACACACACACACTAGTTAATACTTTTATCACTGCTCAGATCAACTCAAGCCCTACTGTACAACTTTGTTTCTGCACAGAAGTGGCTATTATTTGATAACATCCTCTGCATTTTGATCATGCTACTGCAATCTACATATATTATATCTGTGCCAGTACAGATATAAAGCAACCCACTATCAAATTACAATATTAGCATTAGCATTACTCTTTAACATGATTTTTTCATGTGATTGGTATTGCTTTATTATAGACAAGCATGTTAAAGGTAAAGGTTATAAGACCATCTCCAAGCAGCTTGCATGTTGGGTTAGCAAACATGGTGGCCTGACATCATCCTGAGAGACATTATTTCTGTATGTGTAGCTCAGTAAATATTGTCCATATCAGTCTAAATCTATCATCATTTAGTGTTTCTGGTGACCTTTATCTTCCTTCCCATCAGAAATCCCACACTTCCTTCTGGGTGCAACTGTTCTTTTAAATTAAATTTGGTCTATTGCCTCGATCATGAAACCTATGTCTGTTTCAACTGGGGCCAGCAATGGGCAGTAAATTTACTATAATTTAAGAATTGCAAAGTACAATTTAGAGCATCTGTTTCTATCTCTATTGTACGGTTTGGTGTTTTTTTGGTCATATAAATATTGTACATTTTAAGTGTTCTTGCACATGGCATGGGCATGATCTGGGGCCATTTACTTCATATGCATGCTTATGCATGCCTGCCCTATCGTACGAATACATATCAATATATAGTCCATGTCTGTACAACGGACACTTTGTAACATTTCAGTGCCTCTATACTAAATTGATTTGCGCAACTCTAAATACTTTATCAATATAAAAACAGATTTCAGAGACAGAATTTATTTTTTGATGGGCTGTGTCCTTAATTTTAACCTGGTTAATGATCAATTTGTAACAAATGATGGTTGGTTATTGGTTAATAGGGTTTGCCAAATCAAGCAATATCTAATTTATCATGGTTACTATTTCTGGCACAACTTGCATAACTTTAGAATGTTAGTAGCAACAATCTGAGTTATGAAATAAAATTTAACTTAACTTTAAATCTAAATAAGGAAATGTTTTTTGCATGATCTTTACTTGTGACCAGTGCAAATACACACACACACACACACACACACACACACACACACACACACACACATATATATATATATATATATATATATATATATATATATATATATATATATATATATATATATATATATATATGTATATGCTACTTTCTTTGGTTTCTTTCTTTGTTTTAACTGAAAAGTACAAAACGGATCAGAGATTTTAGTTTACATTTTCAGTTATTTCATGCAAAAACTATAGTTATACAAACACATTGTAAATAACTTAACACATTAAAGTGGCCAATCTCCTGAAGCTAGAATATTTTCTATATATCTATATATACTGAAGCTAGAATATTTTATATATATGACATAATGCTTATAAAACCAACTAGCAAATCTATCTAATTCTAGCTATTCACCTGTGAGGGCAGACAACTGCCCACGAAGAAAATTTCTTTCATCTTCCAGCTCTTCAGTCTTCTTATTCTGCCACCAAAATTTCTCCTTTAGAAATTTCAGCTCTTGTTTCTCTTATTGATTACTTTTGCAGTGGGGGGCTAAGCCAGAGGCTGAATCTAAATAACAGATATCACAAAAAATACAATGGCAGAATAATAAAAAAAGAGGGTATCTTTAAATTAAACCAAAACCCATTCTGATTCAGTAACCTTAATTCAAACTATTTTTATTTTTAGTTTTTCATGCCATTTGAATGCAATACTGTGGTTGGTTGGTAAAATCCCAATTGTAAATGCAATAATGACAGTTTCCAATTTACACACTACATGTCATTCATTAGCCATATTCATGTTTTCTCAACTTTTTATTTTGTTTAATTCTCCTCTGCTCATCATAATGCTTCCAGTATGCCATAAAGGTCAACAATAAATACTGCGACTACTGGCAGCAGAGGTTGCAGACAAACACAGACCTTTTTTTATTTTGGTCCTCCATGTTTCTTCTATAAAAAAGACGTTGTTCTGTGGTCTGCAGGCATGCCCGGATGGGATGATAGCATCCCCCATCAATGAGTTTGTCAATGATTGGATATTTTCATATTATCATCTGTGGTTGGACCTTTATTTCTAGCACCAAAATTTAGTTTGGGTTGTTGTTTTCTTCGTGTAAATTCACTGGAAATAGAAAGAACCACACACTCTCTGCTAAGTCACATCCCCAAGCGGGTAAGCAGTTTTTCAAGTGATTTTTTTGTAAGCCTGTATGGCCTGTTTTAGACAGCATGATAAATGAAGTGAAGTAAATAACTAGTGACATGATTTTTTTAATGTATTTTATTCTCATACATAAATGCTTTAATACAGGCAGATTTTCAAGGTCTTTTAAAAAATATTTTGAACCAACCATACACCACTCACATCAAATAAATTGTACATTTTTGTTCATACGTAACAAACATTAAAGACATAATTTGTATAAATATTAAAGTAATTTCTAATTTTAAAGTGATTAGAGTTGAATGTAAAGAATAAAATTTTTTTTAAAAAAATGCCTGGAATCATCTTTATTTCTGTGTACATTTCTGTGTGTAAATTAAGTGACACTATGTATCTTATTGACAATAATATGACTCTGAATATGTGTGCATCGGGTTGATAATTCACCTTTTAATCTATAGTGATTTTTTTACTATGCCTCGGGTCAGTTTAGAAGTCCCTGGAGACAGAAGAAATGGGTCTTTGGAAGATGGGAGTTAAAGAGAAAAGACAAAGACTGGTGTTAGAACTGCTGGAAAAGAGATGAAGACACCACTTTCTCACTTTGATTAGAGAATATGTTAAAACTGGAAGTAGCATAATAAGTGATGAGTGGCACTGACACATTTTTATTTTATGCCATATGCCAAGTGTAAATGTTTGTAACTGAATGAATGGTCATGTGATACTTTACAGTAAGATCCAACTGCCAGTTAGATGTGTTAAAATTCAGTTGTTTCACACTTTGCATTAAGGTTCTCTTGTGGTATTCATAAGTATTAATAAATCATTAAGAAATGATGAGGTGTTTTGCACTTTACAATAAGGCTCCATTTTGATGATTATGAGTGGTAATTACTCATTTACACATGGTGAAGTGGTTAATACTGTATAATTTGGCTCCATTTTGGTGGTGTTAATAAGTGTTAATAACTCATCAACAAATATTGCATTTTCTTCACACTTTACAATATTTTGGTGGTTATAAGTGTTAGTAAACCATTACCAAATGATGAAGTGTTTTACACTTGACAAGTGTTAGCAATCCATTAACAAATGATGAAGTGTTTTACACTTTACAATAAGCCTCAGTTTTGGTGGTTATATGTGTTAGTAACTCATTGACAAATGGTGAACTGCGTTACACTTTAGAATTTTGTTATTAACAGTTATAATTAGATTAGTTATAGTAGATATTCTATATACAGTTATAGTTAGAAACCAATTTAAAAATGATGGCTATAGATGTTATTAACTTATTACTAAATGATCATAAGCCATTTGAAATACCAAGAAACATCAAACCAGGTAAAATCAAACCAGGAAAATCTAAAATCTGTTGTTCTGCAGTTGCAAATTAAAAAGTACATAATGATCTGGTAGTAGTGGTAATAACTTAATAAAATGGTTTAGACAGGTCACAAACGTCTGGAAGTGACCAAAAGTAAACCAGTAAAGGAAGCCACACCTAAAATGCTGTCCTAAAGATGATGTTACACAACCTTAAGGATCACGGCTGTGCCATGTCTGGTTTGCTACCTGGAATGCTGTCCTGTAGAAGACCGGATTAAATCCCAAGAATCACAAAAACACCTTCATGTCTAGTGTACATTAGCACCTGGCAACATTAAAGCAATAACAATGAATCAAACAAGTATCCAACTATCCAAGTTTTATGAGTATAAATGGATGGTGGTTCTCTATTTGGCAAACAAGTCATCGTTGTTGTTTCTATTTATGTGTTATAACTGCTTATTAATGATATTTAAGGAGTTTATACCCTATTTAATAAGCATTAGTATATGTATTTTAAGTCATTTATGACCCTTTATAAAGGTAGTCTTATTTTAAAGTGGTACCATACTCTGTTCTAAACCCCATCAACTTATATCAACTTATAACATTAATTAATTGTTTCGTATATTTGTGGGTTTGCAAGTTTATTCACTTTCAGTGCGCATGATTAAAGTTAGCCTCGTAGCTCCATTTCTAAATTAAAGAAGCAAAACATGAGCTCAAACATGTCTCGGCTAATGGACTCTGTTAGGATTAAATTATGTTAAATAGATTTTCCCCTTATTTCCCTTATTTAGACTATTCTCTTATGCTGTGGAATTGTTAAGGTCCTTCAGCATGGGTCAAAGAACACTACCTTGTTAGGTGTTCCTGAAGTGACCTGTGAGAGTATCTTACAACACTGTGAGTTTCTAGAGTTTTATTATAATCAAATTATAATTATAATCAAAACAATATTAATAAGGCAAAACCTGCAGAATGTTCGTGGCCTAGTATTGTATTACGTTCAAAATATTTTAATTACCATATTTAGAAGCGTTTACACTATCATACCCCATAACTTAATTTGTGTCAAATCAGAAAGGTGGAAAAGTAATGATGCCTAAGCAAAGAACTAACTCTCAGTTCATGGTCCAAGTAGGAACAGTCTCTTCTACAGGTCTGTTAAGCCTTGCTGGACCCAGCTTCCAGGTCTTTAACTAAGAAAGGCAGCTTCTTCTTAAGAACTTTATAGAACTCTGCTTTCACAGCTGCTCCTCCTGATTCAAGAGCGTTGTACAGGATCCTCATTTGTTTCTGAGATGGTGTTGTAGTTTGTATGGTGCTGTACATTTCAGCAGTGATCATGTTTCTACTTCGTAAGCAGTCCACTATCTCCATCACTGAGGAAACTCTCCCAATCAGCTCTATTCTGTGTTTTTCCACAAATTCAGCTTCTGAAAAAAGATGAACATTTATTAGTTTAATAATTTTTAATAAATGTAATTAAAATTTAAGTTTTTAAATGATAATTGATGCTGAATTAAAACATAAACGTTTAGCATAACCACAATTCTGTCATCGTTACAACACTTCCTTGAAAAACACCAGATACAGTTTATTCTGTTATTCAAAATTTGAATACAATATACATTGTATATTTCACCTACAGCTGTTTAATAGAAGGGGAACTAGGTGGACAGAAGTAGCATGTAAATGTTCTGCACAGAAACAAAGTCACAGTAGTGCGTTAGGTAAGAACGTCATACCTTCTTCCATTGTAAGTGGAATCTCTGTACTTTGATCTGAAGTAATGAGACAGAAACCAAGATTTTAAAGAACTGTATGTGAACACCTCCAAATGCAGTTGTGTCTGAATTATGTATTTTAATAATGATAAAATGTATAAAATATGCTATTTGTTAATAATAAAAACAGCATTGAAAATGCATATATTGTATATTTTAAATCATAAAAACTTTATGATAAAAAAGCACAAATTAAAACCAAAAACAAAATATATTAAAAAATAAATAAAATACATTTTACATTACTGAATAAACAAATGCACACAAAATATTATTAACACAATTAAAGCTATTAGCAGTAGTATTTGTCTTATTATTTATTATTTCTGTATTATATTTCTGTTATGTTACACAGTGAACCCATTTCATGCTTTATATTACTGAAGAGCTTCTACTTCAGATACTGTATATAATGCAGCACCTTTTCACACTGCAAGTTTTTGAGCCATAAGTAATCAAACGTGCCTACTAAACAGACAAACAGTGCTTATTTAGGGCTGGGATGTGGACCTTCTGCTAGACTTCCTCTTCAGTGTTCATCCTCAATAAGAGTTTTGACTTGTTTTACAATTTTGCACTTTTGTTTGTGTGCTCGGTTCTGTAGCTCTTTTATGTTTGGCCTATTTCTGGTTCCCCTCTCTTGTTTGTTGTGCTCTCTGGTTTTAACCCTGGCCTGTTTTGACTGCTCTATTTTTATTAACACCTAAAAATAACAGTTTTGGAAGACATGGGTCCTGTCACATCAGGTATAAAGCTAACACCGCATTTCAGCATAAGAGCAGCATACCAGCAATCAAACATGGTGGTAGTGTGATGGTCTTAGCTGCTTAGCTTCTGCAGGACCTGGATGACATGTCATAACTGATGGAACCATAAATTCTGCTTACTATCAGAAAATCTTTAAGGACAGTTGGGTTATGCAGCAGTCCGAGTATCCAAAGCACACAATCAAGTCCCCCTTTGGGATGTTGTATAATAGGCAGCACATGCTTAAAAATCTAAAAATGTAGCCAAGCTTGTCTATATGGTTGGTCATGGGTGTTCTGTTATAGCTCACCAGGTTTTTCAGCTGTTAGGAGGACCTGATGTGGTTCCCACACTTCCGTGCCATTCTTATCCAAAAGACTTACTGTAACTTCCTCATTCTGAAGAAACACTACAAATGTGGGGTGATAGTTTGGACCATAGTCACAGTGAAATTTGGCAACCTAAGAAAACAATAGAAATGTCATTAAAACATGTAAATATTACAGTTCTAGTTACAGTTACAGTTCTTTCCCTGTGATCACGTAAGCTCTTTACCTTTGGTTCGGAAAGATAGGGGTCACAGAATAGTCTGTATGCCTTTCCAGGAATAAGTTCACATGAGGAGCTGGTCTCAAAATGTTCGACACCTTTATACTTTTCCTCCACCTTCAGTCGCAGGAAAGGAATGTAAGAATGTGTCTGATTATGAGTCAGTCATGAAACATATTTGAACATTAAAGGAAACAAGTTCTTTTAAAATGAAAGTCTGACTTTTAGTTCGTTACTTCCTTTCAAGACAAGTATATTAAACTAGTTTTAGGTTATTAAGATGCTCCTGTTCAGTTACATAAAACTTCTTAGCATGTAACCCACTAAGCTGACCATTCCCACCAGGGCCGACTAGACTATATATCACTGGTAATTAGTGACTGGTTTAATAAATCTGCCCCTATGTTTTAAAGAGGGCTTCTGGTTAATGCTGACATTCATGAAGACGTTGTTAGAATGAAGTGACATTAACACATTACCTCTTTAACCGGTACATTTGCTGGCAGTAAATGAATGTGTAGTTTTTTCCTTCTTCGATTATCCCTCAGTTCTTTATAGAGGAGTAGGACTTGGGCCTTTATGGGTCTGGGCTGTAAAACCTTTTTCTTCAGAAGGCCAAAGAGGGAAAGGCCTTGGATGCTAATGATAACGTGGGTGTTTGTCACTTTCAGTGGCTGTATGATCTCTAATTTATCAGCAGTAATATGTGCTACCACAAGCTCAACTATGTTTTCCTCTGAAAGAAAGAAAAAGATTTGTGTGGTTAAAGTCTCCTACATTTACAAAAGCTGTCAGGGTGAGAGGTTTGCAGTTAGTGGGATTATTTTTTAGCCCTGTTTGACCGATGTGGAACAGGTTCCATTCCAGTTTGCACGTTTATTTGTGGAATGCTTAATTGAAAATAAAATTAGCTGGAACCAAAAATTAGTAGGTTCCTCAACAGAAAGTGTGACAAATTTTGGGGCATCATTTGTTGAGGAAAGAAAAGACAACAATGGTGACACCCAGTGGTTTGCTGTAGAAACTTCTACTCCTTCTTATCACCAGTAGTTAATCCGTGATTGCATTCTGGAGAAAAACAAACATCTGTAATAACACAAATGCTTCCAGGTAATCCATATGTTCAGTCATCCTGATACTACTGTTTAGTAATGTTGTGCAACCCCCTTTGCATACTGCACAGTGGACTTATGAACCATAATTACTGTGTCTGCCAAATCCTTCTGTTATTGGCAGTGATGTTGGTGTTTTGCTTTGCATACCTGACCAGTCTACAGCAGTTCTACCAGAATTTTCTTAGTCTTCCAGATCTTGCCATGACTTGTTAATTTATTTTCCTTAATTGCTTTTCAAACAAGGGAAACTATGTGTATAATGTGTTTATATGTCTTTATAGCTTTAAACTTTGGAGAGTAAAACCTGCTCAATTGGTTCCCAAGGTGAGCTTATTATTTTAAAAGACCACATAATATTACAATCTGAAATTATCATCTGAATTGTTTGTGAAGCCTTATAGGTCAAATAGGCTATTATATTTAATAGATATTTTAATTATAAAAAATTAAATTAAATTAGCTTAAAAGCTTTAAAATATTATTAACAATAATACTGTATACTTGCACACATTATTTTCCTGTGTTAAATTAAAAAAATTCAAAAAATGCAAATAAAAATCACTCATATTTATTATTAAAGTTTGTTCCATGAAGAGGTGGCATTAACTTAATTTCACTAACAAAATCAACACAATGTGTAATATGACCATGTGTGCCTTGGCCGAGTTGCCACTATCTGCTTCATGTATTTGTCAAAATGAAATTTACCATTTTGTATCTCACAATGTGGCAGGTGAAGATGACCCAATGAACCTTCGAAGCAGTTAATACTGTACAGAGGTCCTGCAGGCTGCATCAGTCCTAAACTATACAAGAAGCGGTTTGTTTTTTCCCAGGACTTTATTCTGTACATCAGTGTCCCTTTTCCCTCCATCTCAAACACAAGGTTGGTCAGTTTACACTGAAACATATCCTCATGAGGGGGTGAAAACCTAAAACAAGAACACACAAGTATTCAAAATTAAATAGACAAAAAAAATTAATAAATGCATATGTTGCAATATTAACATAAACTGAAGACACATGGTACCAGTACGATGTTTTGATCCCAGTCGCTGAGACAGTTTCAGATATTTCAGGAATGAATTCTTCAACAAGCGGGGACTGTGGAGGTACAGAACACACACACACATGTTCATCTTACTGTACTTCTGAGGACATCCGTAGTTTTGTACTGACTTTTGTATTATTGTTGCTAAATAACACCACCACTAAACCTAGCCCTAAACCTAATCCTAACCAGTTTTATCTGCTTGACTATATTTTCCAAAAAGAATTTGACTCATGGTGAAAACAACATGTACAGACCCCATGTGGTCACCCATTTTTATTTGCTAGTAATCAGACAGCTGTTCTATAACCAGGTGTGTGCAATGTCCTGAGTGTTAATTCTCAACATGAATCCTGAAAGCAAGCTGTCATTAGGCAAAATGTTTGTTGAGGCAAAAAAAACTAAAAAAAATTAATAAACAAAAAAAAAACAAAACAGATTAGGCTGAGAAACCAAAACACATCAGATAGAGGCAAAAATGTTTGTTGACCCCGGCCAAACAGAATTAAATATAAATTTTAAAAAAAAAAAAAAATAATATTAATCAAAAAAAAAATTAAAAAAAAGATTTATAAAAAAATTTTTTGTAACAATTACACAACAATAAAAAAAAAAATGGTAAATTTCATCATACCATATACTTAACCCTACTCTACCTGACTTCATGATCCAAAGCACACCACCTCATCTCTTCATCACTGCATATTGTGAAGTTTTGCCCAAACCTTGTTTAAGCAATTCTGAGCATTCTGATTCTCTATCTGCTTCCTGGTTTTGACCCATTTTGTTCTTCGACTTCTTCTCTTTGGCTTACTCCCTATCTGACTCTGTTTCACTGTGTTCTCCTGACTCCTTCCGTTTCTCGTACTCTGTTTGATCCTTCTAACTTGTTTGCTCACGTCGGTCCGAGTTCTTGGTTTCTGACACATATCACCACATTTATATTCCCCATCTACATGCTATGATGATATCATAAACTGTGATGTACGTTTTGGGAACTATCATGATGAATTAAATCACCATTTTCCAACGGTGGGCTTTGGAATTTACATCAGTGCACTCATGCTCTTTGTAAGGGTGCTGTGTAGATGCTGAGCCAGAGTCTTCTACCAGAGAATCCGAAGAACCAACATTGATTCCAGAAAGTGACTTTTCTGTGAAAAGGCAAACAATCATTCAGTAATGAACATTTATGCAGTTGTTTCTCCTGGGCCAAGAAGTCAAGATGCCTTTTTGTTCTTAAGATAATTATACACCAAGACACTGATGTATCTACTAGTAAGCCTACCAGTAAACCATCAGCCTGTGATCTTGACAAAGCTAAAGTGGGCTTGTTTCACCTATTAAAACCATATGTACCAGATAATTCTGAGAGTACACTGTGTATAGCCATTTTTCAAATCAATTTTGGATTCATGTCCACCAGAATGAGTATTTATGGTCTTGAAAAGAATGAGCCATTGTCTGTCAGCCTATTAACTCTAACCTTAAACCCAAATATATACCAAATACAAATAGATGATGGGGATGTTTATTTCTCCTTTATTACACCAGTTCAATGACAAATAGCCAGATACATGCAGTAAATATGAAGTAAAGGTAGAAACACTATTTCATTGTTTTCATTGAGAATGTATGCAGGTTAAAAACCTGTAATAGAATATGTTATTATTATGTTGTCTTCTTTCCTCGTCAACAGTGACGTCTGTTACATTATGTTCTGTTTAAAAAGTGATATCTAGCAAATATTGCATTGGCTGTAATAAAAAAAATAGGGTTAAAGTTAACCAAAAACTCACCAATCAGCAGAACCGATTCCTTCATTCTCATTCTTTGCCTTTTTGTCAAATTTATTTTCCTCTGTAGAACAGAATAAACAGAGTGAAGGTTAGATGTATGATGTCATGCTGTATGTTATATGATCAGTAAGTGTTCCTCTGTGTAAATCACTGTTGATGGTTCAGTATGAATCACTGAGAGCTGATATTAATAACAGTAGCGACTCTGATGAGTTGAACTGATTTAAACTGATATTGTGTTTGAGAATCACGGCATTATTTAAAGGCGTGTTTAATCAGAGTTATGTAGATGTCATGTCCCCGTATACGTAGCAACACTGTCCGTTTCCGACCTGATTTGTTCTCTTGATCATCTTTCTAGCTTTACCCCTTTCACTTGTCTGCATGTCTCCTCTTATACTTTTAGTCTTCATCATAAATCATTCATCAATCATGACCTCATGGGAAGTGAGGAACAGATCCACAGAAACAAGGAGTTTAAATAGTTCCAGCACTGCAGCCGTCTGAGGATCATGATCACTTACAGAACACTGATCAGCATTAACACTAGAATAACATCCAACTGAACGCCATGAAAGAGAAACCAACATACAAGAAGATAAATTCATTCATGTAGACTTTATGAAGAATGAACTCTGCTCACCTTTTACACACATTAATGTATATATTTATAGATATATTTCAGTCATATTAAGGAAATATGCTCTATTTAGAACAATGTGCTTACCTGAGAAACACTGGCATTTGGAAGTGGCGCTGAGAATGAGAAACATTTAAAATATTATATGCAAATAATATGACAAAATCATATCAGTATTTCCTTAGAAAGACAAGATGTTGTGTGTAAGTTTTAAATGTAAGATTATATATTTCTTTAAAAAATTCCCCATTTGCCTTCTTCCAGGATATTGCAAACATTGTTATACCCTTTGTCAGCCAAATTTATATTATCCAACTTATTCTGTGTATTATTTTATAACTGTAGTAAATTGTTGTTGAGTTTTTATCCAAAGATTCTCTACGAACTATACATTTTTGACTTAATATCCCCTATTGTTGCTTGCATAGACGCAGTCAATGACAATTCTATCTCCATCCATCTTTCTTTATAATCTGTGGTGCAAGAGACAATTAAATTAATGTAATAATTGCATTAATGCTTTTAATAAAGGAGGAAAAAAGCACTTATGGGACTAACTTCAGTGGTTCATGTGTACTCAAAAAAGAATAGTGACCTCTAGACACTAAAACCTCTGGCAATATTTGTCTAAAACAAAGTTTCTCCTTGTACTGTCAAACCGTGTCTTCCTCACGCCAACTGTCTAGTCTACCTTTCTCATGGGTACTATTTTTCACTCACCTGCCATGAAGACAGGCTTTTAACCTGTCATACGTCTTCCGTCTTCTTTTATGAACTCAGAAACTTTGTGATTGAACAAGGTTTTCTAAAGAACTCACTATATAGTTTCCCTCCATTTTTTTTGTCAAGTGCAGCCTGTGGTTTTAGAACTCATTTTAGCACTGTTTTTACACTACACACTCTTTCTTCAGTTTCTTTGACACGTCTCTCTGCTTCATCCAGTCCGCAGTTTGGTCTTATTTAGTTCATGTTTAATTTCAGCGAGTTGCTGTTTGTTGTTGTGCCTAAACTCTGTCATTTCTTTCTGTATTTTCTCAAGACTGGTGTTTGACCGGCCAGCATCATGTTGTTCAGGTTCTGGAGAACTGCTTTGCATAGAATGTTGCATAATTGTTTCAGTATTCTCTGTTGCTAACAAAATACTCCTGCTTCTGCTGCTTCTTAATATTCAATGTCTGTGGATGTATTTTTTAATTGTGGGGGAGAGTGAGAGTGTGAGAGTATGAATGAGGTAACAGTGTTATTAATGTTGTGTAATTATCAGTGTGTAGATCAGATTGTCTGTGTGTGTGTGTTTGTGTGTGTGAGACTGCATGTTAATGAGGTAACAGTGTTAGTAAGGGTGCGTCAGTATCTCAGGCTGAAGTGTGTGTTAGTAAACTCTGCTGCTGATGTTCAGCTGAGCACACTGAACACACAGTACAGCTAAATACATTCAATCTTTACAACAACAACATTCTTCATTAACAATCAACACACAAACATTAAACACATTACACACTGATTTATACTCACCTTTATCTTCTTCCCTTACTAAATGCCCCTGTGAAGTGAATAATGTGATGTGAATATTTCATGTATGGAATCATTAGTGAAATATTATATGTAAATATCAGAAAATCTAGAAATGTAACTACACAGTGAATGTGGAAGTATTTTCAGTATTTCAGTATTTTATTTGCTGCTGTAATTTTTGTGTCTTTTCTGTCTCTATCTGTCTGTCTGACTGTATGTCTGTGTGTCTACTCATAATTCCTGCAGGACTGTGTTATAATTCAGTGATATGTATTTAATTATGTCTCTAATGGTCATTAAAGAGCTCTATCTTTAAGATTAATATTCTGGGTTATCTGCTTTCTGCTAGCAGCCCAACTTCTTCTCTTTAGAGCTTTCAGAGCTTCTCTCTCACATTACAACCTTCTGTGTGTCACATATATAAATGAATTAACTTTCGTAAAATAAAGATTATTTTATTGTTTGAACATTTCAGTGAAAGTAGGAATGAGGACGGAAGTGTGTTTCTGGGATCTGATTAGAAATACTATGGACTCCATCTCATTTCATCTGAATGAAACACTGAAGACTGTTTGGATCAGTTTAAACACCCAGAGAAGAACAAACCCAGCTGGAGGACCAGGACTAGTACACTAGTAATGGAGGAAATCTGCTCTCACAGTTCTAGTTTACTGTGTTAGTACAGTGTTAATGAGAGCCCTGCTGGACAGCACTGTGAGGAGAAAGTACAACAGTAATGTAATACATGTGATGAACTTCATTCATATAGAATCAATGTAGGAACAGATATTAGTCTTCTCTATTACAGTCTGTCCTACACTTCTCCCTCTTCATTCTCTCCTCTCTTATCTGTCTTATAATACACTATAGAGTTTAGAGCTGCATGATGACTCATACCTTTATGATTATGGTGACATGAGCTGTGCTGACAGAATCACCTCATACACACAGCAGCACAGAGACCCCATTACATCACCAGCACAAACTGTTAGTAGTGCTTCTCTGTGCTGACTGAACCTTCCCACACAGGAGACGAGTAACTTCACCATGTAGCCAAACAGCCAAATACAAACCACACACAGCTTAAACTCTACTCCATCCAACAGCAGCTCAGCTCAGTGTTTATCTTACAGCTCCTACTCAGTATACAGTTTAGAACTGTAAGTGTAGCTCTACTCTGTTTACATTTCAGTCCTTGCTCTTCAGAATAAGAGTACTTACTAAGAAACACCCATGAGAGGATTTCTAATGAACTAAATTAATCTAAAGCTAACATTACTCTTTTAGAAAACATCATGAATTTAAACCCTGAACTAAACCCGGACAGCCACTGAGACCACAATATTTGATAACTTCACAAAATAAATTAAAATTTAAATCTGTATAAAATATACTTATTTACCAACAGTAGGTTTTTTTTTTTTTGTAGCCATTTTTAGAAAAAGTTTCTGAGGAAATGCTGCTAATTGCTCAGCTTTTCAGTGCACAAGCACTGCGCTTTGAATTCCGATTCTGATTTGTAATTATTTAATGTCTTTTTATTTTGTACAACAGTGATGCTTTTGTAATTTTGAATTCCTCTGTTTATTTAAAAGAGAAGAATTTCTGTTTACACATCAAATTTTCCTGTATATTGTGAGGGCATTTGAAATGTCAGAGGGATGCTATGCTGCACACACATCCCAGAAAACATTAGGGTTTATATTAGCATATGAATTTATGATGATCTGTGCTTTTTTGTAGTATATAGAAATAGTAGTAATAGCAGTAAAAATAGTAAAGTAAGAACAGTGTTTTTACTGGAATGCCTGGGTGCTGCGGGTATATGCCTATACAGGGAATTTGTTGATGGTGTGAATATGAACTGAAGTACAATATGATGTGTGTGTTAGACGTCTGTATCAGAGTGTAATGTATGTGATGAGTGTGTAAATCAGTCGTTTACCAGCAGTGAAAGAATAAATACACTTATTTACTTACCGACTGTGCTGTAGAATAGAAACAGAAGGAAACACAAAGTTAGAGAAATATCCATGAGATACTTTTCTACAGTTAGAAACTAAATAAACAATCTTTTCTAATCGCTCTTTATCTACTTATCAGAAATCTCCTTTTCTCATCTGTACTGTAGTTTACCATCACGCCTTTATGCCTTCTTGAGGGGCTGGAGATTTTGTTTTTGTGGCAAATACCTGCTGGCCCTGCTATCACAACCCATTGCAACATTCTCTATTTTGGCTTCTTTAGATGTGTGTAATCAGGATTAGAAGGTTGATTTTAAAAATGTTTTTCAGTCCTATTGCGGCTGCTATTACAAAGTGGAACAATGAGACCATAAAACATGATATCACCCATGTTGTGCTAGACCACTTTAAACATGCTCTTGAAAGGCCTAAGAGTGGACTGACCATTTAATGAAAACTCATTTAGCAGCAACATATCTCCGAAAAGTTTGGACAGGGCCATGTCTACCATTGCGTACAAAAGTCTATAAATCTCTGAGAAGTGGGGAGACCAATTGCTCGGGTTTTGATAGAGGAATGTTGTCCCCTTTCTGTCTAACGTAGGATAGAAATGTTTTCTGTTGGCCTGGACTTCAGACAGGTCAGTTTAGCACCCAGACTCTTCTTCTGTGAAGCCATGCTATCGTGATGGATGCAGTATATGATTAAACATCGTCTTGCTAAAATATGCATGGAAGCCTCTATAAAACCTCTAGCATGTTCCCAGATATATAAGCTGCCTATGTCATAGGCACTAATGCAACTTATTCAACCATCAGTGATGCAGGTTGATGCTTTGATAGCAACCTGTATGGTCCCTCTCCTCTTTATTCTGCAGGGTATGTTGCCTATGGTTTCCAAAAGAAATTTCAGATTTTGATTCATCTGACCGCAGAACAGTTTTCCATTTTGTCTCAGCCAATTTTAAATGAACGAGATGAGAGAAGACCAGATGATTTCTGGATCATGTTGACATGTGATGGCTTCTTTGCATGATACAGCTTTAACTTGCGTAGGTGGATTTCTGAAGTTTTCCTGAGCTCATGCAGTGATTTCCAGTACAGAATCGTGCATGTTTTTAATGCAGTGCTGTCTGAGGGCCCGAAAATCACTAGCATTCCCTTGTGCACAGGGATTTCTCCAGATTCTCTAATTCTTCTGATGATATTATGTATTGTAGACGGTCAGATATCCAGTCTTTTCAATTGTACATTTTTCTGGAATTGTTCCATGATTTTTAGATACAGTTTTTTGCACATTGCTGAACCTCTGTCTCTCTAAAATGCTCAATTTATACCCAGTCATGTGACAAATTATTCCCTAAACTGTTTTTATTAGTACCACTTACTTTTCCAGCCTTTTGAGATGTGTTTGTACTGTTATCGCTATGTGCTGTATACAACCAGTATGTTAGAGCACTTAAACAGTCACAAGCCAGGAAGCGGGCACCTTGCAAGCACAGTGACCTTGCTCAGAGATGAAACAGAAAGGACAAAGAGCGTCTCTTAACCAGCACAAGAAGATACTTTGCGAATCCAAATAACTGGCTAATAAATGCTAATGCATTAGCCTGCACCATCAGCAAACCAACACTGGACATAAAAACCTTTTTGGGTTATATGTGCATGACATCCGAGTTTGAAAGCAACAAAGGCACTTGCAGCCATTGCTTTCGAAGGTGTGAAAAAACACCCACACAGGTGTAGCTCTCTGTATGCACACATCTGCTCTTCATGTGATCTGTCTACTATCTGGACTACCCTGTAATGCACAGTGTGCCTTTTACGATGTGTCAAAATAAGTTCTTATTGAGTAAGATGTCTCACTTTAAACCCTCTATCATGAATAAAATATGTTTCTATGACATTTGCAGATCCTTGCGTTGTTTTTATTTACATTTATTCACATTTTACACAGCGTGACAACTTTTTGGAATTGCGGTTGTGATATGATGGATACAATGTCATGAGTTCATGGTTAAAAATTAGGTTTTAATAGAAGTTGTTTGAAGGTCTGGCAAACTCTTTTCAACTAGTTTTTGCTGGGCAGGAGGGTCTAAATTGTGGAGAACTGAGAGACGCCTCTTTATTAGTGAACTCGCAGACACAAAGAGTCTCAAGTCCATAGAGTCCAACAGCACTCAAGTCCATAGATATGACTGAAGTGTAAATAAAGGTGCTGTCTCAGTATTAACTTCTACACGCAACTCAACCCTGAACACACCCCTTTTTGTGCCTATAGTTTCCTGATCTACAGCTTTAATTACTTAATAACATGAATACTATAAATGATGTTATTAATGATGTTTTTATAAAAGTTTTTAATGCAGCTTCAATTGTAACTTTTTCACTCTGCAGTCATGATTTGGAGGTTTACTCTACTGAAACGCTCCATCTGTCCATCACTCCACATTAACACCATGTATCCTCTGCATGTTTACCTCTTTTATCTGAACACAGCAACCTTCTGAACATGTGTTTTTGATTTCTGTCTGTTCGTCTTTCATTCTGAGGTCAGACTCTGATTATATGTATGTTCATGTAGAGTGAACTTCTGGATACTTACCTCTAGCTACTTTTGTCACTAGTATCATACACTCCTCTGTTGTGTCTCCATTGGTGACCTGACACAAGTAGTCTCCTATATCAGACCAACTGTAGTCTCTGATCTGTAAGGAGACGTTTCCTCTTTCCAGCTCCTGAGTGAACAGACTCACTCTGCCCTCGTGGCCCCTCCCCTCTGTCACCTGCCTGTTCTTATAGAGACAAACACAGTCTGTCTCCTTAAACCACCTGATCTCCATGTCAACAGCACTGAGTTCAGGAGACAGGTGACAGAAGACGGTAACCGCAGAGTCATACTGATCCTTTTCATCATCTCGTGGTCCAGTGAGTGTAAAGTGCTCTGTGTAGAAACACACACACATTAATAGCTGTAGGTCGTGTGTCTCCACAGTAAAAAAAAACTCTCTGATAGAATATTATTTAATGATGTTCACAGTAAAACCTTTTGTAGCTTCTGGAAGTTTCACTTACTGTTACTTGCAGTTGCCATCTTTATCTCTCTACCTCCTCCTACAGACTCACACTAATACAGTCCTACAGAGAGAGAGAGCGAAAGAGAGAGAGAGAGAGAGATAAAGGGAGAGAAAGAGAGAGGGGTGAAAAGAGACATAGAGAGACAGAGTTAGTGAGAGAGAGGTTTAACCAGGTAGGGTGTTTACAGTGGTGTTGATGGTGATTAGCATGATGCTAACTGCTCTTACCTCGGCTGTTCTTCATATAGTCATATCGCTGCTGTAGGTGAAATATGTCCACATATTAAATCAGTTCATATCAGGTTTATATCTTATAACCACAGATCCATAATAATAAGACCGAGTTTAAACTCTACACTAGTCTTACACACCGCTCTCCATTTCAGCGTCCAGAGCGGAAGAAGCAGCAGCTACTTTCACTTCAGCATTCATTCCAGTTGTTCTGTTTTCAGCGTCACTTTTGCTGACAGACTGGTTTCAGGGTTTCCAGTCAAACAACATATTCCAAATTCTGAACACGGAAAATGTTCATTTTTATCTAAATCAAACTGGTTCACACTAGTTAAAGCTGTAATTCACTACTCAGATCAAGCACAACTGTACAACTGTATAAACTTTAGAAAACTGGTACTACAATAAACACATGCCTAATTTTAGCATTTTGATCATGTTCCAGCATACATACATTATGTGTGCAGTTACATTGAAATATCTCACTATAAAATCTCTGAATACAGACCCTTTCAAACTTGCTAAATACAGATGATGTCACAAAGGTGCACGCAAATTGAGTCACATGCATAAGTTCTGCTTTTTCCACCAAAAAAAAGTGGCAAAAATGCGTGGTGCTGCCATCACCACAAAGTTGAAACAGGAGAATGAGTGAAAACAATGAAGGCAAAAGCAAAATAACATATCAGTGATCACACAAAGAAACCAATGCCTTACTAGCAGCTTTGGGCCAAATGTAAATCAAAACACCATATAGGTAATTGCATAACTGATACTTCATATTCATTACAGTCTGGTTTAAAACAACCAATGTCAACTACTGTACACATTTCACTTTTGACTTTTATGGTGACTTCAGATTAATATACTGACCTCAGTCTTGAGGAAACCAGACACTCTTGCAGCAGTGCTGACCCTTTGACACCATGCACAGCTACATAAGAATCAGAATCAGGAATCAGAATCATAATTAGGTTTATTGGCCAGTATGTTGACAAGGAGTTTGGTTTCAGCAGTTTGTGTACGTCTAGTACAGTACAAATACACACATAACTGACAGTCCACAATATACACACAATGACAATAAACACAGATAATTACAATATACTATCTTCACAATATACAAGTGATAAACAAACTACAAATAATTTACAGTTTACACATTATTTACAAACAGTATAAAGCAGTAGTGTTGGGGTAGTGCAACAGTATTTGTATACATGTATGGGGAACAGACTGTAGTGTATAATCTGGCATGTATGGAAGAGCGGGACTAACTATGGTCCAGCAGTTGATGTGACTGGTCAGCTGTTTATGAAGGTGGTGGCCTGAGGAAATAACCTGTTCTTGTGCCTGGTTGTCTTGGTGTACACGGTCCTGTAGCACGGTCCTGGATGGGAGGATTTGGAATATGTTGTGTCCAGGGTGAGACAGATCTGTGGTGATGTTCCCTGCCCGTTTCCTGGTTCTTGAACAATACAAGTCCTGGAGATGGGCAGCGGAGCACAAATGATCTTTGCAGCTCTCTTTATGGTCCTTTGTAGTCTGAAACCAGTTGCCACTCTAAACCAGACTGTGATGGATATGCACAGGACTGATTTGATGACTACAGTGTAGCTGAGCTGGAAGAAATTAGAGGAAAGGATTTCTGGGAGGATCGTGTTGACTGCCAAGCTGTCCACAAACAGAATCCTATCGTATGTTCCAGGGTGGTCAAGATGTTGGAGGATGTAATGTAGTCCCATGGTGACTGGTCATCAACCAGGTCTTTGTTTGCTTCAACAGGATGGTCTCCTGAAATTTGTGAATTCATGAAGACCATGCCACACTGACACTGGATCATTGGCTGAAAACCTGTTGTTAAGCTTTCCAGTGAAGGTTTTTTAACTACTCTGATATTCTCTTTTAAGTCATTTGCAGGCCTGCTTTAAACAGAGCCGCTTTTTGTTAGCCTCTTGCTTTGGCATGCCTTTAAGTTTTGGATGTGATACCAGAGTCTTGTTATTTGATGTGTGTGTATAGGTTTCTTGATGTAAATGAGTGTAATATGTCACAAGTATCAGTAAGTTTGTCACATCCTGACATTCTAAACAGTCTTGCAGTCCTCCTGTTTTTGCTTCTGTGTTCCAATTTCTTTAAACACTGTTTTTTTTTTTTTCCTCCCCAGAACAACCATGCAGGATCAGATGTGGTAAATCAATTGTACATTAGCTATATTCTTGTACAGTAGCCAAATTACTGTGTCATATTAGCTTTTAAGGCAAAACGGTCCCTAAATGAAAACTCAGACAGAGACTTTATGGCGGTTTTGAATATGAAATAAAATGGCAGCATCACCAACACTGCAGAGCAATGAGAGTGGGCAGGTTCTTTGCAATGCACCAACAGGGAAACAAATCTTAAACACTATTTAATGATGTATTTATTACATACGTAGATCATTGGTCCTGTCTACTGAAGTCCTCAGTTAAGACAGCTCCCACATCAGCTCTTTCTGGTTGTCCACATTCAGGCAATACCTGTACAGGTGGCTCTGTGTTCTCATGTATGGCTGGAATGTCATCACTGAAGTGATCTCCATGCTCCTTATAGTATGGAGCACACCACAAGCAAATACCATCATCTTTGTCAGTTTCAGATTTTAGTTATTCCTTTTCAAGAGATATCTCCATCATCCTTTTAACCTCCCAAATGCCATCTCTACAACTCCTCTTGCACTACCTCCGCTGGAGTTGTGTCTATGTTGCTATGGGGTCAGTCTGGCTGTATTTCTGAAATTTGCTTCATGAACCAATTTTGTAGCGGATAGGCTGGTTCTCCAATGAGATATTGTCCAATCCCCAGAGATTCTGACTTCAATTTGGTTCATCAAATGACCATCACTTCAAATTTCCCATAAATAAGACAGTTGTAAAATGTTCGGTTAAATACTCCGGAGGATACTTTTCTGGCGCGTTTATTGGTATGTGGCTAGCATCAATAGAGCCAACGTACTTTAAAATGCGACAACCTAATAATAACCACCTAGGATGCCGTAGCAACATCAAGTAACATTTTAGGAACTGCCTGGAATTCTATGGCAACCACCTAGCAACACCACAGCAACCACTTGGTATATCATAGCAATCACCTAGGAACATGATAGCAACCACTTGGGATACAATAGAATCCACCTAGCAACACCATGGCAACCACAATGAATACCATTGTAACCACATAGCAACAACCTAGCAAAACAGTAATCAGGGATGCTTTTGCAACTGCCAATCAACACCTTGGGAAGTTTTCTTCAAGTTTCTCTCCAGTTTCCTCAGGAAATGAACATTTCTAGTTAATACTGTCACCTGTGAATTATGTTATAATGTATATCACTGGTCTTTAACTGTTCTGCTTTTTAGATTCGTTGTAACTGAGCTTTATTTAGTCCTCAAGAACAAACTGATAGCTTAGCAGATTGCTAATACTTATGTAACTTTGTTAACATAAGTTATTAGCCTGGCTAACTGGCTATAACTACTATACTCTCACAAGACAATGTTTTAATATCCCCATACTATAGCAACAAAGTTATCAAAAATTACATCAGAAATTAAGTACACAGGAGATCCATCGGTTTCCTCTCAGTTCGTACCACCAGAAAGACTGAGATTTAAATTGCTCTTACCTTTACTTACATAAATATATACATTATATATACATATATAAATTAGATACATTATATCTGTGCCAGTACAGTAAAGCAACCCACTATCAATTTAGAATTGCTAAACATAGATGATGTCACTTCTGCCATTGATGAGCTCTTTTATTTGTGGTAAGGGCACTGAGAAGTATATGATCTGAGAGCGATTCTGTAAACCTAATGGCTGTAAACCTAATGGCCAAATATGGAAATTTGAAATGACAGAGTGGAACTTTCATTCTAAAAAGGCATTCTTGGGCAGTGTGTTGGTGCAGGAGGTAGCCCTGTCATCTCACAGCAAGAAGGTCCTGATTTTAATTCCGAGGCAAGGCACCTTGGGTCTATTCTGTGTGGGGTTTGCATGTTCTTCTTGTGTCTGCCTGGGTTTCCTTCCACAGTCCAAAGAACTGGAGATGCTAAATTGCCCCAGTATCTCTGCCCTGTGATAGACTGGTGGCCTGTCCAGGAGCATTAGAAGCAGAAGGGAACCTCACACAGCTCCAGAGATTGATGGAATATCTGATTGAAGACTGAAGCCAGCTAGTCAGTACAGGCTTTCAGACAGGATGGAGAAACGCCATCTGGACCTGGTGCTTTTCTGGCTTTTTGTTTCTGGGAGAGCCTATCCACATCCATTTCAGATATCTTAAGTTCAGTGTCAGCAGAGACGGATAAGGGGGTTGGCAGAGGTGTGATGGGGACTGATGGTGCTGAACTGAATGAGCAGTGTGAATCTGTCCATCTCAAACCCACAATAGTAGTCTTTCAGGTCATCAGCCAGGTCTTTGTTTCCTTCAACAGGCAGGCATGGTCTCCTGAAATTTGTGAATTCATGAAGACCATGCCACACTGACAGTGGATCATTGGCTGAAAACCTGTTGTTAAGCTTTCCAGTGAAGGCTTTTTAACTACTCTGATCTCTTTTAGTGCATTTCAGCCTGCTTAAACAGAGCCTTGTCCCCTCTTCTGTATGCATCTGCTTTGGCCTGCTTTAGTTTGGATGTGAACCAAGGCTTGTTATTGCTGTGTGTGTAGAAGGTCTTGATGTAACTGATGTAAGATGTCACAGTATCAGTCAGTTTGTCCGTGTGCATTCTAAACAGTCTTGCAGCTCCTGTTTTGCTTCTGTGGTCCATTTATTCACTGTTCCTCCCCAGAACAACCATGCAGGATCAGATGTGGTAAATCAATTGTACATTAGCTGTATTATTGTACAGTAGCCAAATTACTGTCTCATATTAGCTTTTATGGCATAACGGTGCCTAAATGAAAACTCAGACAGAGACTTAACAGTGGTTTTGAATATGAAATAAAATGGCAGCATCACCAACACTGCAGAGAAAATGATTAGTGGGCAGGTTTCTTTGTCAAAAAATGCCCAAAAAAAAAACCCCAAACAGGGGGGAAACAAATCTTAAACACTATTTAATGATGTATTTATTACATACGTAGATCATTGGTCCTGTCTACTGAAGTCCTCAGTTAAGACAGCTCCCACATCAGCTCTTTCTGGTTGTCCACGTTCAGGCAATACCTGTACAGGTGGGTCTGTGTTCTCATGTATGGCTGGAATGTCATCACAGAAGTGATCTCCATGCTCCTTATAGTATGGAGCACACCGCAGGTGAATGCCATCATCTTTGCCAGTTTCAGATTTTAGTCCTTTTAACCTCCCAAATGCCATTTCTACAACTCCTCTTGCACTACCTCCGCTGGAGTTGTGTCTATGTTGCTTTGAGGTCAGTCTGGATGTATTTCTGAAAATAGCTTCATGAGCCAATTTTGTAGCGGATAGGCTGGTTCTCCAATGAGATATTGTCCAACACCCACAGATTCAGACTTTAATTTGGTTCATCAAATGACCATCACTTCAAATTTCCCATAAATAGGACAGTTGTAAAACGTTCGGTTAAATACTCCGGAGGATACTTTTCTGGCGCATTTATTGGTATGTGGCTAGCATCAATAGAGCCAACGTACTTTGATGTGCGACAACCCAATAATAACCACCTAGGATGCCATAGCAACACCAAGTAACATTTTAGGAACGTTCTGGAATTCTATGGCAACCACCTAGCAACACCACAGCAACCACTTGGGATACAATAGAATCCACCTAGCAACACCTTGGCAACCACAATGAATACCATTGTAACCACATAGCAACCACCTAACAAAACCTTAGCGATAATCAGGGATGCTTTTGCAACTGCCAAGCAACACCTTGGGAAGTTTTCTTCAAGTTTCTCTCAGGTGAGATTTAAAGAAAGAGATTTTAATTTAATTTGCTCTTACTTTTGCTTACATAAATATATACATTATATATATATATATATATATATATATATATATATATATATATATATACATTTTATATATATGGTATGAACTGAGAGGGAGCTATATATATATATATATATATATATATATATATATATATATATATATATACATGAATTAGATACATTACATCTGTGCCAGTACTGTGGTAAGGGCCCTGAAAAGTTAGTGATCTGAGAGGGATTCCATAAACGTAATTGCTTTGTAAGGCTAATTACAGCACCGAATAATGTTTATCACTCCTATAATAAATAATGTTAGTCATCCATTTACAGAGGTTTATGTCAGCACTACACCGAGTCTCCTTAGCACAGGTCCTTCTCATCATGTGTACTTGCAATGAAATCATCTACATAAGATGATTGATTGAAGATGTGGTGATGTCACAGACATGGATGTGGTGAAGATGTGGTGATCACCAGTGACATTCTACCTGTTCTACACCTTGGTGACGTCAAATTAATGTATTATTATATACAACCTGTGTTGTGAAAATAAAAGAACAAGATGTAATAAAGGTAAGATGACCCTTAATTGTATGAGCTCATGAGAACCTGTTGATAGAAATGTTAATGGCTATGTTGACAGTGTGAATTGGCATGTATTAGATATACTTTCTTTCCTAATGCTTTTGCCTATATTTCCTATATGCTTTTTACCCAATGGCGCACTCTGAGAAGGATAAGGGGCATTCAAGTTACAAAGCAGGGTAGGTAGGATAATGGGGAACACTGAATTCCATGTTCCAATCACTTTTTGGCCCCAGGTATATAAAACCAAGCACCTAGGCATGCAGACTGCTTCTACTCACATCAGTGAAAAAATAGGTCACTCTCAGAAGCTCAGTGAATTCCACTGTGGTACTGTGATAGGATGCCACCTGTGCAACAAGTCCAGTCATGAAATTTCCTGACAAAGTGGAACCAATTGGAATGACAGCCAACTTGGTAATGTCAATCGCTACAGAACTCCAAACTTCATGTGGCCTTCAGATTAGCTTAAGGACAGTGGGTAGAGAGCATCATGGAATGGGACGAGCTGCTGTATCAAACCCTTACATCACCAAGCACAATGCAAAGCATCAAATGCAGTGATGTAAAGTACGTTAGCACTGGACTCAGAGCAGTGAAGACGTGTTCTCTGGAGTGACGAATCACGCTTCTCCATCTGAGTCTGGGTTTGAAGAGTACTTGTCTGGTGTGGGGTTGTTCTTCAGAAGTTGGGCCCTTAGTTCCAGTGAAATGAACTCTTAATGCTTTACCAGACCAAGAGATTTTGGAAACACATTCCTAAACCTGGTGGAAAGCTTTCCCAGAAGCGTTGAAGCTGTTATCGCTGCAAAACCAGGCCAACATCATATTAATTCCTATGAATTAGGAATGGGATGTCACTCTTGTTCATATGCATGTGAAGGCAGACGAGCGAATACTTTTGGCAATATAGTGTACAACACTGTCAAACACTTACTGTCTCACTTACACTCACTGTACATGAATACTAGAAACAATTCACCATGTCTTACATGTTTACCAGTAAAGAGAGTAGCTACGAGATATTTAGTTGTTATGTATGTAATGTTTAGTAACTCTGACACTTTTCACTCCTGTCACTCATGACCACACTGAAGGCTGTTTAGTTCAATCACCCCACAAAACAGCTCAACAACTCTGAGATAAATAACTAGATCGTCACATTTATTCACCAGTCTACTCAGGCTTTAGAAGGAACCTCAGTGTTTGGAAAGAAAGTCAGCCCATCTAATAAGCATGTCTGCTATGCATCATGAACTGGCTTTAATACAGTTAATAAACAAACATTTACAGTTTAAAGACTGAATATTTTTATTGTAATTTACTGGGTAAATATTCTAACATTGTTCTCCTAAAAATATAAATTGTAACTATATTCTAAATATTGACCTTTCAAAACATGCATTCAATACAGAATACAGTTTACAGAACTGAATGAAATCAACACATGACGATGAGGGTAGAGATCCATGATGTTTAATTATTACAACGATGAATAACACACACACACACACAAATAGAGCATGAACACATTTCTGCTGTGATTCATTAGTGCAGGACTGTCCAGTCTTATCTGAAGTGGGCCTGTGTAGCTGCAGGACTCCAAACGAACAGAAGCTCCTGATTCTACTACTTCATTAAACTGATCTCAGTCAAACAGCTGATCACATTTTATCTCCTCTTCATTGGAATACAAACCTGAATCCAGCCCCTTGTAGAGAAGACTGGACACTCCACCAGTTTAGCTCAGGTTTATTCATCTGTGGTTATTTAATTTGTAGGCTTTCATTATTCCTTTCTTTTACAGAAATCATGCATTCATGTAAATCATGCATGATCTTTAAGCTGGTGACTATGTTGGGTTAGACCGAGTGGAAATAGATTCTTTATCATATTAGTATATGATAATGGAAGTACTGAACTTCCTAATGAATTTTACTAAAAATGTGCATGGACAATAATTTATATATTCTCTAAATTACCACAATAACATTCTAATATTTAAACATAAGTTAATATAGATCGTATCTACAGTACAGATTATAAACATCTATAATAAATATTCAGCGCTCCAGCCTCTCTCTCCTCTTCTCTGTGTAATTCTCTTTGAACAGGGGGGATCTGATTATCTTTTCTCACTGCACTCTGACCAAACTGAAGCTCATGCATCAGCTGCTGTTTTCAGCCAGAGGCTGCATGAACCTTTACATGCTCTGTGTAAGTGCAGCAGCGACTGGAGCTGCTCGCATAACCTCCATCTCTAACATGCAGCTCCACATTCACTGCAGTCCTGAGAGCTGAACTCTGTTCTTCCCTCCACACAGTGATCTGATCAGGGTGGAAAGATGAACTGAAGATAATCACACTGTTCACTCTGATGGCTGATAGCAATGGCAGGCACATCAAGTTATTAGCTCAGTGTGGAAGCTTCATGGATAATTGGTTTTCCAAGAAATCCCTAAAAGATGCTAGTTTTATAGTTTTTGACTAGCATTTCACAGGATCATCTTTCTTGTTGGGTTTGAACTCGGTATTATTTTAAGTTTAGGTTCAACTCACCAACCTTAAAACATCCAACCAAATTGTGTCCAGTCTGGGTTTTTGTTTTTTCCATTATTTCTAGGTGTAATCAGCTAGTCAAGCTCTTTCATTAGCTAGACATTCAGGAGCAGGACTGAAGGCCTAATGCTCCATTGACTGAAAGTCAGTTAAGAACTCTCACTGATCTGACTGAGTGTTTGTAACTGGATCACTGAGTGTTCCCCAAAAGAAACACTGGGTTAATGTTCTAAATAGTCCTCTAGTGTCCTCCTAATGATCATCTCCTGCTGTGACTCCCTCTCTGAGTCTCCGTCTCAGTGTTTCTATCTCTCCCTCCTTTTCATCCATCCTACAATCAAACTCTTTCTGTTTCTTTGTTAGAAGTTCCCAGATTCTCTGCTGGAGTTCAGGCAGGATGATCTTCATGAGGTTTCTCTCTGCCTCCATTCTGGCTTCTCCTTCATACGTCTCCCTGATCTCCTCCATCTCCTGTCTGTGTCTCTCCTCCATCTCTCTCCTCTCCTTTTCATTCTCTTCTTTCAGTCTCTCTAACTCCAACTGAACCTCATTCCTCTGTTGAATCTCTCTCTTCACCTCTCTCTCCAGCTCTCTCTTTCTTTTCTCGTCTCTTTCCTCTTTCAGCATTTCCTCTAGTTTAGTTATTCGCTCTTCATGCTGATTTAGTTTGGTGTGAAAATGAGCAGTTTCTCTCTAATCTCTCTTTCTTCTCTCTCTTTCATTTGCTCTCTTTCTCTCTCTATTCTTCTCTCTATCTCTCTGATCTGTGACTCTATCTCCAGGTAGATCTCACTGCTGTAGAACTCCTCTCTGTTTCCTTCCACCATCTTCCCTATCTTCTCCAGCAGCTCTGAGGTTTGAAAACCATCTCCCTTCTCCTTAATGTTGAGACAGTGAAACCTGTTCCCACATTTCTCTACAAGTCTCTGGATCTCCTGGTTTCCTGACTGGATAAACTCTTCAATGTTCTTCTCTTGGACTTCATCAGTAACAGTGAAGAGGATCATGGTGTTCCTCCAACATCTCTCTCCAAAGATCTCCTCTACTTTCTCCAGCATCCCTCTCTCCTCTCCTGTAGACTGCTTCACTGGTATGACTAGGAGGAAGGCGTGGGGTCCTGGGGCAGACTGTCGGACACAGAGTCCCACATCCTGTCTCAGCTCCTCCAGAGAGAGTCCAGGACAGAACCAGTCAGGAGTGTCCACCACAGTAACCTGCCTCCCAGCCACCTCCCCCTGTCTCCTCTCACTCTGCTGCCTCACTGTAGACGCTCCAGGCTGGCTCCTCTCCTCTCTGCCCAGGATGGTGTTTCCTGCTGCACTCTTCCCACATCCAGTCCTCCCCAGCAGCACCAGCCGGAGTTCTGTTACAGGACTAGAGGATTCTACACTCACTGTAGAACAAATGTAGACATAAATGAGGCATATAATCTATTACGAAATGTAGACGATTATTCTATTGATTTTTAATACTGTGTGAAACTGTAATAATCTACTTCCTGTTCTGATGTTAGCAACAAATACTTATTAATTCGCATATTCTGCAACTTTAGTATTAACTTACTAGCTGGAGGTGTGTCTTTGCTGTGTCTTCTCCTGGCTGGAACTGATGAGTCTGGATCTGTTCTTTCCTGCAGCTGCTTGTTTCTCTCCTCTAGAAGTCTGTCTTTCTCCTCCACCTGCTTCTCTCTTTCCATTAGCTGTTTGTCTTTTTCCCTCAGTTCAGTTTTCTGTTGTTCCAGTAGGATCATCATCTCCTGTAGTTTGCTGCTCTTGTCCTGCAGTTCCTTTCTCGGTGTGTCCAGCTGCTTCTTACTTCTTTCTTCTAAAGTCTTCATTCTCTCTTCTAGTAGCTTTTCTTTATGTCTCTCCATCTCTGAGAGGTTTAGTTTTAGTGTTTTTAATTCTCTCTCTTTTTCATTCATCTTTCTATCAAGCATATTCTGTTTATCTGTTAGGAGAGTCTGGACCCTCTGGAACTCAGGCAGGATCGTCTTTATGAAGTGTGTATCTGATTCTACTGCACTCTTTTCTCTGATCTCCATCTCCAGTCTGAGTTTCCTCACCATCATCCTCCTCTCCTCCTGCATCCTTTTTAATTCCTCTTCAGCCTCCTTCATCTGCTCGTTTTCTCTCTCCACTTCTTTCTCCAGCTCTCTCCTCTTCTCCTTATTTCTCTCCTCTGATAACTTTCTCTGGCGTTCATGTTTTTGGTTTTGACGCTGTTCTGTCTTCTCCTTTATCTCTTTAACTGATTCCTCTGATCTCCTCAAATCCTCCACCACAGCTTTCATTCTTCTCCTGATCTCCTCTTCCTCTCGTTGTCTCCTCTCCACTCTTTCTCACTGTTCTTTCCTGTATCTCTCTGATCTCCAGACTGATCTCTCTGATGTTCTCTCTCTCCACATGTTCCACCTCTTTTAATTCTTCTTCTTTACTGTCTGTTTGTTTAGCTATGGCCTCCAGTTCAGTCTCAGCTTCTTTCAGCTCTTCTTCCTGAGCTTTCTTCTCTTCTATTAAACTCATTAAGTTCTTCAGTGCAGAAAGTCTCTCCTCTTTTAATTCTAAAACAATTAATAAGTAAGATGTAAATTGTAAAGAAGGATAAAATAAAACATCAGTGAAACAAGTCTTCTTCACATTTTCTTTCATTTGTTTGTAATGAAAGGTGCCTGTCTTAAACTCTAAGCCCTAAATGTAAATTTTTCAATAAGTTGTCAATAATTTGATTAGAATTTGTTAAAATTATTTCTTGTAAATGTTTTTTATAAAGTTAGATTTACAATTATCATAAGTTTCTGATTTATAAGCATCCATTTTTAAAATGCTTTACTATGTTTTCATATGACTAGAGTTTTAGTATATAGTTTTATATGTTTTGGTTGGTGAAGACGACCAATGAATCTGTGTGTGAAGATCAATGGTTTGTACTCAAGTGCCACACATCCAGAAGGCCTGGTGTCACTCTACCTCCACCCCTATGGCAACATCTGCAGGAGCTGTGTGAGAATATTCAGGCTGCATAGGATAGTTATCACAGGACACCATCAGGAACCTCTGCAACTGCATGCTGAGATGTCTGGCGTTTTGGGTTAGCAAACATGCCATACTGAGAGACACTACTTCTGTTTGTGTAGCTCAATAAATATTTCACATATCAGTCTAAATTTATCATCATTTATTGGTCCTGGTAACCTTTATCCTCCTTCCCAATAGCACAGCAATTCACACTTCTTTTTGAATCTGACAATGAGTAAATAAAAAACATTCACCAGATTGCTTTTAAATTGCTTTTTTTTAAAAACAAACAAAAAAAACCCCACATAATATTCACATAATATTCACTTAAATATTTATATAAAATATATAATATTTATTTTGTTATAATCTATTTAAATCCAGGACATTATTTGTAATTAATAGAAATAATCTAAATGTATATAAAGTCTTATTTTATAAAGTAAACTTTATTCTGAAGGTGTCCCTAACCCCTATATTTATAATAAAAATAATAATTAAAAGTTTTACCTTATAGGCAGAGGCTTTTTGTACCTGCACCACCATGACACATGGTTACAGGTTTTGAGTTTTTCTTTTTTGTGTGCATGTAATGGCATACTCTTGCCACCAGAGAGCCTACCTTGAGCCTGAGCTTTGGGAATTAGTTCTTAGGAGAAGAAGTGGGCAGGCACAGGTACAAGGTGCTTCGAACAATTTGTGTGTTGCTAGCATGGCTGATGGAACATTTTTAGTCCTTTATTGAGAAACCAAGCAGTTTTAAGCCCAATGTAAGTTGAACAGAGAAAATGTTTATACAAGTGAGCTGTATTTTTCTGAAATTGGTTTTGGTGTAATATTTTGTGTTTGTGTTATTTTTGTAGTATCTTTCCTGCTTTGGGACTGGATGGACTATGAACCATAGAATGGAGGGTCTTGGACCACAATCTTCATCTTTGTTGGACTTCCCTTTGGATGTTAAGGACATTCACTGCTTAACACCCTACCTGGCTTCAGACTGAACTAATGCTGTGGGTCTAAGGGCCTGCGGATCAGCACTTCAATTAACATTTTACTACTCACCCGGTGAGATCAGTCCTTTTTGTTTTTATTCATATTTTTGTTTTATTTTGTTTTTTTGCTACATAATCTGAACTATGTTAGGATCAGTGTTTATACAAACGCTTTAAGAACGCATAAGAACTGGATGTCTATGGAGTTGTGAATGGTTTTGGGTGTAAATACATATGTTGTGCATAAAACGTGATTTGTGGTTTCCATCTGTGCAATAGAAGCTGATGGTTAGGGTCTCCTCAGATAATGTAGTAAAACCTTTTTTTATGAAGAGGTTTGTTCACATGGTTAGCCAGTAGGTTCCATAGGTTTAAAGCTAAACCTGGGTGAAATTTTAAAATTCCAACTGTAATGATGGGAACCAACTTAATGCAATTAAATAAACTTTGTGTTTTAATGACAAAAATATGATTTTAAGTGTTTACAACTGCTTTGTTTGCTTACAAAAAATTTGTGCAGATTACTAGAGGTGTCCCACATTGTTCAGTCCGGGGGGCTTATTCTGTTTACACTTGTTTTATTGACGATATTATTTCTTATGTAAATTAGTAGAGATAGTCTTGCACTATTTTGCAAATGTTGTAGATCTAGATGTTGATGTTACATTTCTCCAGCAGTGCAAGTTGCGCTGTGTAAACCATATAGTAGTTTTTAATGCAGATAAAACTAAATTAATTTTATTTTCCAGAGCCAGAAATACTGACTATAATTACCTCATTGTCTCTACTGAAAGTAGTTAATATGTTGAAACAATCACAGTATAGAATATGGAATATGGGTCAAATTAAGACTCTTGTGAGTGGAGTAAGAAAAATGGTTTCCTTTGCAGAAATAAAGCATGCTGCCCTCTGTATTGCAGAAGGATGCTCATCGAACTTGCCTTTCTTTTTTGCTGTTTTTTACCTCCTTACATTACTTTGTTGCATTGTATTGTGGGCCCTTAGAGAAGACAACTGAATGATTTAATCATGTTGCTGTTGTGAGTTTAGAAAATCCAGCTTCACCTCTTGTACAGCTCTAACCTGGAATAGCATGCAGAACAATCTAAAACTTACAATAAAATGAATATTTATTTATTTTTATGTCTTTGTTTATCTTTTTTAAAATCAATTACACAGTTTGTTCAGTATCATTTCTCTATAATATAAATTTCTCAATATATTTTATATTTAGGCAAACCCTCATGAATCTGTCCATGAAACTCACAAGCAGTCTTAACTACACATTACACCAACGTAATCTTGTACACAAGCATACACAAATAACTATATTTATCCTCACCGGTCAGCAGAGCAGATTCCTCCATTTTCATTCTCTCCTCTTCTGTCCATTTCCTGTTTTTCTGTACAAGAGAATAAAGCAGTGTAAGAATCAGTGTGATGTGATACTGTGTGTTAAATGACCAGTAAGTGTTTCTCTGTGTAAATCACAATTGATGTGTAAGTATGAATCACCTGCTGATCTTAATAACAGTAGAGACTCTGAGTTGAACTGATTTGAACTGATACTGTGTTTTAAAAATTACAGCCTATTTTAAAGCCGGCTTCAACCCGCAACAATCATCATTTATCAATCATGACCTCATGGGAAGTGAGGAACAGATCCACAGAGGAGTTAAAATAGTTCCAGCACTGCAGCCATCTGAGGATCATGATCACTGATCAGCACTGACACTTTACTAACATCCAACTGAACACCATGAAAGATAAAAACTTAAATTCATTCTTTTAGACTTAATGAAGAATTAGCTCTACTCATATTTTACACATATTTTATTATTAAAGTAAGGTGCTCACCTGAGAAATGCAGACTTCCTGACCTCAAGGGGACTCTGAACAGGAACAAAAGAAGAACTTCTAAAATACTTTAATGTACAAAAATAATAAGACGAAAAATGACACCTGTATTTTCTATAGAAGGACAAGCTCTACATCCGTACATTCTGTATTTAAAAGAAACAAAATGTGCTCACATCCAAACATTTTTTATGGTTGATTTTCTACAGTCTGAAACTAAAGTGCTTCTAAAACTGAAACTGCAAACTAACTTTGTTTAACTTTGAGAAGTCTAATCTTAATCTGTCCTTAATATTATTGTTTTATACAATGATATCTAAACACACTAGTTTAGGAGGTCATGGTAATAGTAATAGTAACAAGATGAATAAGAAGAAAAAAGAAGAAATGGATGTAGTTAAAGAATGCATTTTTTGTATATTTATTAAATCTCATATAAGTCAATCCTAAAGCATGTGTTTATTTAGTTCTGCAATTTAATCTTAGTTGACAGCATAACTTCTGTAGCAGTCCTATGTTGCAGCTTGTCCAATCAAAGAATGGAGAAGGTTACATCAGAACAGAGACTAACAACAGGTCAGATATCACGACTACTTGTATGATCATTTTTCTACTACTACAGGTACGATCATTTCTCTACTACTACTACAGGTACAATCATTTCTCTACGACGATCATTTCTCTACTACTACTTGTATGATCATTTTTCTACTACTACTATAAGTACAATTATTTATCTACTACCATAGGTACGATTATTTCTCTACTACTATAGGTACAATCATTTCTCTACTACGATCATTTATCCACGACTACTTGTACGATTATTTTTCTACTACTACAGGTATGATTATTTCTCTACTACTATAGGTACAACAATTTCTCTATTACTATAGATACAATAATTTCTCTACTACTATAGGTACAATCATTTCTCTACTACTATGGGTAGAATCATTTCTCTACTACTACTGTAGGTACACTCATTTCTCTACTACTATAGGTACAATAATTTCTCTACTACCATAAGTACGATCATTTCTCTACTACCAAGGGAACAATCTTTTTTCTACTACTACTACAGGTACAATCATTTCTCTACTACTACAGGTACAATCATTTCTCTACTATGATAATTTCTCTACTACTACTTTTATGATCATTATTCTACTTCTACAGCTACAAAAGTTTCTCTACTACTGTAGGTACAATCATTTCTCTGCTACTATAGGTACAATAATTTCTCTACTACCATAAGTACGATCATTTCTCTACTACCATAAGTACGATCATTTCTCTACTACTACTACAGGTACAATAATTTCTCTACTACTACAGGTACAATCATTTCTCTACTATGATAATTTCTCTACTACTACTTTTATGATCATTATTCTACTTCTACAGGTACAATCGTTTCTCTTACTACTACAGGTACAATCATTTCTCTACTATGATCATTCCTCTACTACTACAGGTGCGAACATTTGTCTACTACCATGGGTACAATCATTTGTCTACTATAGGTGCAATCACTAGTCTACTACGATCATTTCTCCATGACTACTTATACGAGCATTTCTCTACTACTACAGGTATGATTATTTTTCTACTACTATAAGTACGATCATTTCTCTACTACTATAAGTACAACCATTTCTCTACTACTATAGGTACAATCTTTTATCTACTATTACAGGTACAATAATTTCACTACTACTATAGATACAATCATTTATCTACTACTATTGGTGCAATCATTTCTCTACTACTACAGGTACGATAATTTTTCTACTACTACAGGTACAATCATTTCTCTATTACTACAGGTACAATAATTTCTCTACTACTATAGGTACAATCATTTCTCTACTACTACAGGTACGATCATTTCTCTTCTACTGTTGGTACGATCATTTCTATACTACAGGTACAATCTTTTATCTACTACTACAGGTACAATAATTTCTCTTCTACTCTAGGTACGATCATTTCTCTACTACTTCTACAGGTACGATAGTTTCTCTTCTACTGTAGGTACGATCAATTCTCTACTACGACAGGTGTGATCATTTTTCTACTACTATAGGTACAATAATTTCTCTACTACAATGATTTCTCTATTATTACAGGTACAATAATTTCTCTCTTATTACAGGTATGATCATTTCCCTACTACTACAGGTATGATCATATCTCTTCTACTACAGGTACAATAATTTCTCTAATAAATGAATGTCTTTAAAAACTTCCTATGATTAAACGCTTGCAGATATTAAAAGAGAACAGGACTTTAATAATAACAGGGCAGTCCAGGCCAGATTCATGCACACACCGGAGTCCAGAGGAACAGGTGAAAACAATCAGAACTCTAAATGAGAAGCGTCTCAGAAAGAGTTTGTGATCTGATATTGCAGAGCATGTAACAGAGGTATGTGACTGGATGGTGTTCCGGGAAGTAGAGTTCAGAGAGTCTGTGGATGCTGTAAGCATGTCTGGAGGCGTGACAGGCGTGAGATGCTTTCTCTTGCTGATAAAGCATTTCTAATATGTAATCTATCGGTACGTTAGCTGTTAAATAGTGCAGCTAAACAGGCTAAAGCAACCTTTGCTTGTTTCAGGCTCTATCCGCTGGCCGAGAATAGCTTAATGAAGTGTTATAGCCATGGCCACTAGATCCAAGTCAAGACACAGACCGGTACACATATACACTGTACTGCCAATAGGATTCAGATGTTCCAAGCACTTCCATGTACACTTCCAATCGGATTCACCCGTCTTGGCCGACGATTCGACTATTCGTTCATGTTTTTTCTCCATATACATTATCTAGTAAATCAATTTTCATACGTTCCAGATCTGATGTCCTTTTGAAAGTCAGCGGAGTCACAGGAACATATTTCTGAACTAAAAGAGACTGAATTGAAGCCTGATGTAATTACAGAATATAGCGCCGGGCAGTAGCGCGTATCTATGCTAAACGTTAGCGCTTATAGCTTATAGTTTTTTTTATTTTACTTTTAACATCTCCTCCAGTAGGATGACCCTTCGTCTTTCATTAAATAATGAACTGCTAAATAAAACTAAATTTAGATGAAAAGAAGAATGGTAGACCTGAAACAGCAGACGTTTATTATATTTATTATATCACCCGCACTCAAATAATTATTTCTCGCTTATCGGCAGGCATAAAGTGACTGTATTTATCTTTAAATAAAAATGATCTTAGATGTAGACGAATAAATGAAGATATCTGTAATGTAGGTTCTAGGATAACTGAATTATAATAATAAAAAAAATCTCCGGTCAGTTGTTCCTTCACCGCAAACAGCCGTTATGTCTAAACTGAAAGTCAGCTCACTCGTTTGAAGCAGTGCTCGATGTCTGACTAAATGAAGAGCAGGATTAGGTTTGATTTGTCGAGATTCTTTTCTTCAAAACCTCCTCCAGACTTTTTCTGAGACATCGTATCTCTCAGCTTCACAGCTTTAGCTTTAGCTGTGAACCGCCACTGCACGGTGTCACGTGGATTTATTGTTTCAGCAAGCATGCGTCATAGTCCAACTAGAACTTACATATACAGTATATTTATTATTCACTATGTAATAATTATTAAATGTCTTTTTAAATTCTTAAAGTTCTTGTGCATTTTTGTAAGCTTTAGTCTGTTTTACGGAAAAAAAAAAAACTCGCCACTGTTGTCAGTTGCCTTGAAGGGTCTCAGTCGACTTGAAGGGTCTCCGACTGACAATTCAACTCGTCAACTTCTAGAGGGCAGCCCTAGTATTTAATGACTAAAACACTGTAAGTGAACACTTCATCATAATCAGAGTGAAGGAACTGTTACATATGCACAATGTAACATAAGATAAAATGATATAAACAAATATGTACATTAAACTCAACACGGTTTAATCTCTGTTTATTGCGCATAGTTCTAATATAAATCCTACCACTCATGTAACACTAGCTCTCCTAATCAGGGAGCATTAAAGAAGGTTGATAACATCTTAACATCAAGGTTGATAACATACTTACTGTAGATCATCAGTAAGTGTCTGTTTAAGTGATCTTCACTCAACAATCTCAGAATTATGGTTTCCTTATTTTTGATTTCCAGTCAGAAACACAGCAGAGAGTCAGCAGGAGGAGGTACTAACAGATGCAGCTAACAGAAAGAGAGAGAGAGAGAGAGTTACTCATTAACCTACTGATGAACTCACAAACTTCTTTAGAGAGCCAAGATCAGCTTCTGGTGTTAGATCTCAATGCCGGACATTGGAAAGGTCATCTGCCACAGCTGAATGTATTACTATTTAGTCTGAACTGAAACTATTAAGAGGAAGAAAGTACAGTCGGTGCTGCTGGACCTCAGTGTGGTTAATTTACCTCAGTGTCTGCACTAAAAGTAATTTAATCTGCTTCAGGACTTCAGGACAAGATGGAGGCTTAAACACGAAGTCCAAGTGGAATAAAATCTCTTTATTTCTTGTAAACGATGATTCGTTGCTAAGAGCATTTCTTTTCTTAATATGGACCCATTTCGGCTAAGGAGGAAGAAGTTTATGAAGAGTAATTCAGGTAGGAGAAATTAGCATCATGCTAAAACACATGCTAATCATTCCTTAGATGGTTTTAATGTAACAGGTAAGCTACAGAGTGAGAAAAGGTACAGTAAGCTTTGAACTGGTTTAATTAGATTTTATAAAAGGTCTCTTACATCAGCAGATACTTCTTGTGAATAATGAAATTCAAGTGTTTTATAATCCAAGCAGCTCTAAACCACATCTCCAGTCTCATTTCATTGATGACTGTTGATGAGGTCTGTGGCGTTCAGTCATTAGTGTTCAGGGGTTTACATGCAACCTACACTATAAGTGTCTATGTATTCAGAATGATCAGGAACAACACATTATTTTTGTGTTTAAATTCATGATTTATTATTGTCATACTGATTTCAAATTATGGTCACGCCCAGATTGATGGCAGTTAGCAACAGGCTTTTATGTTCCCTTCTGGTTAAAGAATGTAAATGATCTTCACCTAGTAATCTCAGTATTATGATCGAGTGGAATAAATGGAGATCTGAGTCTCTTTATCTGTGATTTTCCATCATAAACACAGTGGAGAGATAGCAGGAGGAGATTCTACAGCTGCAGCTAAAAGAAAGAGAAAGAGAGAGTTACTGATTAAACTAGTGATAAACTTCAGACTCACAAAATTGTACAGAGAGCAAGATCATCTTCAGTCATTAAATCGCTGGACAATAGAATAGTTTAATGTTTAGCCTTAACTGAAGTTTTTATGAGGGAGAAAGTACAGTCGGTGCTGATGGAGCTCAGTGTGAGCAATTTACCCCAGTCTCTGAAGGTAAATGTAGTTTAATTGAGATTTATGATTAATCGGAAAATACAAGTAGATAGAAACTCTCCAGTTCAACTTAATGGCGGTTAGTTTCTAAAACAGCATATTTCTGCGATGTGCACGCAGCACTTTCAGTTTATGACAAGCAGTTCAAGAACAATTACCATTATGCTTAAACAGATGCTAATCATTCACAGGAAAGTTGTAATATGGATAAACGATAAACATATCCACCCACAGTGAGTAGTGTTAGTAAACTGGTTGCTTTCTCCCTCATATTGAGCAGTGTTAGTGAACTAGTTGCTGTCTCCCTCAGAGTGACTAATGTTAGTGAACTGGTCACTTTCTCCTCCACAGTGGGTAGTGTTAGTGAATTGGTCGCCCTCTCGCTCACAGTGGGTAGTGTTAATGAGTGGCTGCTGTCTCTCCCTCATAGGGAGTAGTGTTAGTGTACTGGCTGTTCTTTCCCTTTCAGTGAGTAGTGTTAGTGCACTGGCTGCTTATGCAGTATAACATTAATAACAGCATCATTATAGCAATGTTACAGTCAATACAGTCGTTTAAGGAAAATCCCATTCTGTATTATTTTTAAGTACATTAGTTCTTGTTTGTGTTGATGTATCTAGTCTATATTGAAACACATGAATACATTTACACTTTTTTGTGTATTTCAGGAATCTGGTGAACTAATGTCTTTTGCTTTTTTGCTGGAAATGCCATTTATATATGCAGCTACTTTTTACATATTTTGCTGTTTTCGAAGTTTTGGAGTTTTTTTTTAACCCTATATGTCCCCAACACAAGATATCTGAGTGCAACATTGATCTTTCATCTACTTATGAACTCTCATTGACCAGCTGGTTAAGTTGATTCTCCAACAGCCTGGTGAGTGGGCTGAATGCCTCAACCAAGTTGCTCTGGCCTTTAACACTAGGCTTTATGCCACAACAGGCTTTATTCAGCAAGAATGCCTACTAGCTTGCTGTTACCCTGAAGATGATAATCTTCTTCTACAATACGATGACCTGTAGATTATGCATCTTAGATGGTCAGATGTGGTGTCATTTTTCACGCTCCTTACTTTCAGAGACCTTGCATGGTTAATTGACTACACCACAGAAAGACATAAGCTTGCTTATTACTGTACTTGTATCACATAAAGCCCCCTCCCCCCTCTCTCTGTCTCTCTCTCTGTAGGACTGTATTAGTGTGAATCTGTAGAAGGAGGTAGAGAGATAAAGATGGCGACTGCAAGTAACAGTAAGTTAAACTTCCAGAAGCTACAAAAGGTTTTACTGTGAACATCATTAAATAATATTCTATCAGAGAGTTTATTTTTACTGTGAAGACCTACAGGTATTGTGTGTGTGTGTTTGTGCTTCTACACAGATGAGTTTAAACTCTTTGGACCCTATGAAAGAAGCAGTCAGTCTGGCTCTGTGGTCACTCTCTTCTGTCACCTGTCTCCTGAACTCAGTGCTGTTGACATGGAGATCAGGTGGTTTAAGGGGACGGCCTGTGTTTGTCTCTATAAGAACAGGCAGGTGACAGAGGGGAGGGGCTATGAGGGCAGAGTGAGTCTGTTCACTCAGGAGCTGCAGAGAGGAAACGTCTCCTTACAGATCAGAGACCGCAAAGAGTCAGATACAGGAGATTACCTGTGTCAGGTCACCAATGGAGACATAACAGAGGAGTGTTCAATAAGAGTTCTGGAGGGTATGTATTCCAGAAGTTTATTCTACATATACTCAACATCATCACAATTTTTTTTATTTAAACATGAACTATTAAACTATACGCACAATATAAACACAGTAAATAGGAAAACACTTAACAGACAGATTCATCATTATAGTGCTTTAGACAGTCTGTGTTTTCATATACACTCTATACCAATAAGTATGTGGACACCTGACTGTCACACCCACATGAGCTTGTTGGACGTCCCTTTTCAAAACCATAGGCACTGATATGGAGTTAAACCCCTTTGCAGCTATAACAGGCTTTATTATGCTGGGAGGTCTTTCTACAAGTTTTGGAGTGTCTGTAGGACTTTGAGCCAATTCAATCAAAAGATCCTTACTGAGGTCTGCCTCCCAGTGCAATTACTTCCAAGTGTTAACGGGTGGATTTCAAATATATGTAATATGTAATAATCTGACATACTTGTCATGTGAGTCTAATCATATTTTACAACAGATGGTGTTTGTAAATTACATTTGTGAATGTAAATCAAGGACTATTATTAGACGTTTTTGAATCTCATCGTTTTTTTAACTCATGCATCTGTACGCTTCCGGATTTTCTCCGGACTCTCGCCCACATGCCCCCAACCTTCCAATCAGTGCTAGGTCTCCTGAGTTCTAGCACCAGCTGACTCCAGTCATTACCAGTTGCATTTAAGCCCCATTCCCACACAGACTTGTTGCGAAGTTTTGCCAAACCTTTTGTTTGCAGTCCTGAGCGTTCCTACCTTGTTTGTCTACTCTGGTTTCGACCCCTGTTGCATCTTGACTTCCGATCTCTGCTTTATCCCCCTTTTGATTTCTCTCTATTTGATTTCTCTCCTGATTTGTTGATCTCCGTTTGTCCTTCGACTACTCTCTCAGTCTCCTTCCTTTGTTTCAGTAGCCTTGCTGACTTGGTTCTGGCCTTTGGCTCATTTTACAACTCTGGCTTTGCTCTCCTCCCTCATGTTAGTTTGTGTGTTGCTGCTTTGTTACACTGCTTGAATAGTAATTTAATAAAACCTTTTTGTTTTTTTAGCTCTGCACGTGTCAGTCCAAGTTCTTTGTTCTTGACAACATCACCTATATGAGCTGCTGTTGTTGATGGAGGAACACAGCACTCACCATTAAGATAGAGAATACACCAGTAGGTCTTTGTTTAAAAAGAATAGAACATATTAAACTATTAACTGTTGAGTATCTGCTGTAGTACATTTTCATGTACTGAAATAAGGTGACAGTGTAGTCGTGAAATGTCTGGATGAAAAACTACAGTACAGATGAGAAAATAAATGAGGCTTCTAATGACTAGATTTCAAAAGAGCTGCTGCCATTATAGAAGGCATTGATGTTGTTCATAGGCTTTATCTAACACGGTGTGTCTTTCTGTTGTTACACAGGTCTTGTCTCACAGGTAAGTAAACCACACAATTTATGTCTTTTAGTGATGGTAATAGATCATATACATGCAGTTTTAATTCGGACGTCAAACAGTCACATTAGCTTAATGTGATAGTGAGGTCTCTGCTGTTTGGTTTATAATCAGACTTGTACAAACACATGCAGCATCTAATTAATATTCCAGAAATTCATGATGTTAAACTTGTTCCCTAATCAGTTTTTCCTCCCCAGGTGTTCTTTGTCCAGCAGGTGAGTTCACTGATTATTAAATGAATAATGGATATTAATTAACAAGTGTGCCCCCGCTGGCCCACCCCATCATGAAATCTTCACACTATTATATTTACATGTACAGAGAGACAACAAATGGACAGAAGAGGAGAGAACGAAAATGAAGCAATCTGTTCAGATGACTGGTGAGTCACAACAAGAATGAAGACCAAAGGCACTTAAACAGTTAAACTATTGTTATAATATGGATTTCTTATTTTTTTAATAAAATACACTGCTAAAAAAATAAAGGGAACACTTTGAAATCAGATCTCAATGGAAAAAAAAAATTGCAGAATATCTTTCCTCATATAGACTGGGTAATGTGTTAGGAACGAAAGGATGCCACATCATTTGATGGAAATGAAAAAGATCACCCTAGGGTGAACAGTTCTCTGTGTAGCTGCAGCAACTCAAAATGGTACTCAGTAGTTTGTATGGCCCCCACACGCTCCTAATGAGACGACGGATGGGGTCCTGGGGGATCTCCTCCCAGATCTGGACCAGGGCATCACTGAGCTCCTGGACAGTCTGAAGTGCAACCTGGAGGCGTCAGATGGATCAAAACATAATGTCCCAGAGGTGTTCAGGTCAATGGTATCAATTCATTTATTCTCCAAGAACTGCCTGCATACTCTCACCACATGAGGCCGGGCATTCTTATGCACCAGGAGGAACCCAGGACCCACTGCACCAGCGTAGGGGCTGACAACGGGTCCAAGGATTTCATCCTGATACCTAATAGCAGTCAGGGTGCCGTTGTCTAGCCTGTAGAGGTCTGTGCGTCCTTCCAGGGATATGCCTCCCCAGACCATCACTGACCCACCACCAAACCAGTCATGCTGAATGATGTTGCAGGCCGCATAACATTCTCCACAGAGTCTCCAGAGCCTGTCACGTCTGTCACATGTGCTCAGGTAAAACCTGCTCTCATCTGTGAAAAGCACAAGGTGCCTGTGGTGGATCTGCCAATTCTGGTGTTCTGTGGCAAATGCCATTCGAGCTCTAGGGTGCTGGCCAGTGAGCACAGGCTGTTTCTGATTGTTTGGTCAGACACATTCACAGCAGTAGGGCTCTGGCAGTGCTCATCTTGTTCCTCCTAGCACAAAGGAGCAGATACCGGTCCTGCTGAGGGGTTAAGGACCTTCTACAGCCTTGTCCAGCTCTCTTAGAGTAACTGCCTGTCTCCTGGAATCTCCACCGTACTCGGGACTGTGCTGGGAGACACAGCAAACCTTGTGGCAATGGCACATATTGATGTGCCATCCTTCAGTAGCTGGACTACCTGTGAAACCTCTATAGGGTCCAGGTACCGCACCATGGTACTAGTAGTGACGCTGACCCAAGTCAACTGCAAAACTAGTGGAAAAATCATAATCAGTCGGAAAAGAAGAGGGGGGACAATATGTCAATGACCTCGTCCTTTTAAATCATTCCTGTTTTTGAGGGTGTCTTATTGTTGCTCCTCTACTGCACCTGTTGTTAATTTCATTAACACCAAAGCAGCTGAAACTGATTAACGGCCCTACCTACTGATGCTATACTTTGATTAAAAAATGTTCCCTTTATTTATTTGAGCAGTGTGTATATATATATATATATATATATATATATATCTATATATATATATATATATATATATATATATATATATATATATATATATATACACACACACACACACACACACACACATACACACACTATATATACACTATATATATGTACATTCTTATTATTACACTGAAAAAACAGCTATTAAATTTTTTTATAATGCAGTTACAGTCTAATTGTACTCTAATTTACCAGTAGTAATTCCCTGGTATTGATATGAATCAGAACACTTTGCTACAGTTTAGAGACGTTTTGTCATTATGCTGTTCTGGTAGAGGCAGGTTGTAAAGGATGTGATAGATTTGGAGTTTCTGTGTGTCAGGTCTGATTTAAAGCATCTGATTGACTCACGGGCTTGTAGTCTGAAGGCAAAAAAGCACCAAAGACTAATAACCCTTTTAACCTCCTAAAGGCACAGATTGTGATCTGTATAAATTTAGTATGCTTTTTTTTTGGCTTTTTATACGTATTTAATCCTGTGTTTACATGGGATAGTGAGGGGAAGTCTGGAAATACTCTTGTCAAGTAAAGAGATAGTGAGGGGAAGTCTGGAGATACTCTTGTTAAATAAAGGATAGTGAGGGGAAGTTTAGAGATACTCTTGTAGAGTAAAGGGATAGTGAATGAAAAAGTCTGGAGATGCTTTTGTCAAGTAAAGAGATAGTGAGGGGAAGTCTGAAGACACTGTTGTTGAGTAAAGAGATAGTAAATATTAATAAATTATTTAACAACAATAATATTTTAATAAATAAATAAATTAATTAATTAATGCTATTAAATAATTCATTAGTATTCACCATCTCTTTACTCAACAACAGAAAAGAGATGAATTAATTACTAATTAATTAATTACCACTTTCTATCTCTTTACTGACCAAGTCTATCACCAAATCAAATCAAATCAACATTTATTTTTATAGCACTTTTTACAACAGATGTTGTCACAAAGCAGCTTTACAAAGAATCTTTACAAAGAATCTGGTATTCGAGCCCCCAATGAGCAATCTGAGGGCGACAGTGGCAAGGAAGTGGCAACTCCCTTAGTTAGAAAGGAAGAAACCTTGAGAGGAACCAAGACTCAAAGGTGGAACCCATCCTCCTCGGGTCAACACCAGATCCAAGACAGCACAAGAAAGGAGAGTATAATGTCTAATTAGTCTGTAATTATGTTGCTGGGTCATAAGATGGGTCAGCAGGACACAGGCCAAGCCTCCACAGAGCAGGTCAGCCAGGAGCTCCATGATGGGTAAAGGCATCAGTGGCTCCCAGTCAGAGCAGATGTAGCAACAGCATCAGGCCACACAGGATGGGCAGCAGTTCAGCTCAGACAGACTGTTTGTTCTGACAGAATATCTGAACACACTATACGGTGTTAACAGAGTGTAGCAGTGACTCCGGCAGGGCTGGCTATTACAGCATGCCTAAAAAGGGAGAGCCAGAAGGTCACACAGACAGAAAAGGCAGCGCCCCTCTGCTCCACCGTCAACAAACCTGAGTGAACACGAAGAGCAGCGGGACGACAGCACCAACATTCCCAGCTTACCAAACACTCTCTGTCAGTGGACCCCTAGACCTGCACCTTTTATCTATCAGAAAGAAAAGACTAATTACCAAAAGCTTGACTAAACTGGGGTTTAAGCCTGGATTTAAAGATTGCGGTTGTATCTGAGTCCCGAACACTGATTGGTAGATTATTCCAAAGCTGGGGGGCCTTGTAGGAAAAGGCTCTGCCCCCCGATGTAACTTTGTTAATTCTAGGCACTAATAGAGAGCCCGCACTTTGAGACCTAAGGTCACGTGAAGGCTTATAGTACGAGATAAGTTCAGTAAGGTAGGTAGGAGCGAGGCCGTTTAGAGTTTATACGTCATACTCAATACGGAATTTAACTGGTAACCAGTGTAAGTTGGATAAGACTGGGCTGATATGATTAAACTTCCTAGTTCTTGTAAGGACTCTAGCTGCAGTGTTTTGGACTAGCTGAAGTTTGTTAAGGCTTTTGCTGGAACAACCAGAAAGCAGGGCATTGCAGTAATCCAGCCTTGAGGTAATACAGGCATGAACTAGTTTTTCTGCATCCTGTAATGACAGTGCATTTCTTAATTTTGTAATATTGCGTTGATGTAGGAAAGCTATTCTAGTGATATTATTAATATGCTCGTCGAAGGCCAAATCAGGATCCAGGTACCTGGTGTAACTAAGAAGCTATTTAGATTGAGTGGTGATGCAGACAACTTGTTAGGAGGAAGTTACTTGACATCCAGTCTCTTATGTCTCTAACAGAGTCCTATATCTTATTAAGGTGAAGTGGATCATCTGGTCTAGCTCAAATATACAGTTGCGTGTCATCAGCATAGCAGTGAAAATTTATGTTATGGTTTCTGATTGTGGTACCGAGTGGTAGCATATATAAGGTAAATAACATGGGTCCTAAGTTCCCAAGTTCCTTGTGGAACACCAAACTTTACTTTTGTGTGAGTGGATGATTGACCGTTTATATTTACAAACGTCCACCAGACACCAGACGTCCCTGGCTCATCAGACATCCCACATCTTTCTGGCTTTTTATACAAATTTAATTACATGTTTACATGGGTTTTACATATTGTCAGGCATTACAACAAGAAGCCGATCTGCAAAAAGAAGCTCCATCATTTAGTTCGGCCCTAGATGCTCCATAAAATTCTACAGCTGCTGATTATAATTTTTTAATCTAAAAATCAAAATTATGAACATTTAAAACCTGCCTAATGGTTTAATGCTGAACTAATTAACTGAATTCATATACATTTTATTAACGAATTAATTAGTTAATTAATGAAATTATTAATTAATGAATAAAATATTATTGTTATTAAATTATTAATTAATATTAATTTCTTTACTCAACAAGCATTTCTCGAGACTTCTCCTTACTATCTCTTTACTCCCCAAGAGTATCTCCAGACCTCCCCTTGTTATGTATTGCTTAAATTTATATTGGTTGCTGTTACCACTTCTGTAATTCCTGTGAATGACTCCGAAGTAAAGTTCCGAAGTACACTTCTAACGAGTCTCAGCTGCGTTATTGAACGTACATGTTACTGCCATTTGTTTTGCTACTGTTATGATGGAGAATACGTAACATATTTTGTTACCAAATTGGCGCGGATGGGATGAATTGATGTAGGACTTAATTCAGTAAGCTCTTTGTTTTAAAGCTGTTATTTTTCCGCGTCTTCTGCTGAAAAGAAAAAAAGAAGGGTTCAATATGGCGGCTGCCGCCATTGGCCACTTTGAGTCTTTCGATGAAACCGTCGAACAATGGACAACCTACATCGGGAGATTCTAGCATTTCGTAGAGGCGAATGGTATTGAGAGTGGGAGAAAAGTGATAGTGCTACTCAGCGTTATGGGGTGCAAAGCTTATGGTTTACTGTGTAGATTGTTGGCTTCAGATAAGCCGGGCGACAAAAACCTTTCTCCCCAAAGCCAGTCGTCATCGCTGAGAGGTTTCATTTTCACAAACGGAACCAAGAGGCGGGAGAGACTGTTTCTCAGTACGCGGCAGTACTTAAAATTGTCAGAACACTGTGAGTTTGGCAAATAGTTGGAGGATGCACTTTGCGACAGATTTGTTTGTGTTTTAAAAAGTGAAACCACCCAAAAGCGCCTGCTAACAGAGGCGACGCTGACGTTCAAGAGAGCGGTGGAAACTGCGGTGTCGTTGGAGATGGCGGCGCGAGAGTCACAGCAGCTCAGCGGATCGCTGCAGATAAACGGCGTTGCATTTTCGTCAAGTAAGGCCGGAAACAAATGCAAATGTTGTGGGAAATCGAATCACAGTCATGATGCCTGTTGGGATAAAGATAAAAACTGCAATGTTTGCGGGAAGGGCTGTCACATAAGCCGCGTCTGCAGAGCTAAAAAGACGGATAGTAAGGAGGTACAAAAACCGAAGCTGAACAGGACAAAGAGCTTTACCAGCAATAAACAGGTGCATTGCGTGAATGCGGGTACAATATCGAGTGACGAAACGGACTCTGATCTTGCGCTGCAGTGTCACATGCAGGAAAAAACTCGCGCATCACCGTAAGGTCTGCAATTGAGGGGATTTCTATAGAAATGGAATTAGATACTGGTGCAGCTGTCTCTTTGATTTTATTAGAGAAGTATAAAGCTGTGCTAAACCATTTACCTCTGCGGCCAACTGACATTGTTTTGAGAACATATATCGAGAAGCATTGTGTCCACAAATGGTCATCGATGTACAGGTGAATCTGAACAAGCAAAAAAGCTGTATTTTTTTTCTATATGTCGTAAAGGGTGATTATCTTCCATTGTTCGGTAGAAAGTGGCTGCATCAAATCTGACTGAATTGGAAGGAAATGAGCAGTACAGATGAACACATTGGATTTTCTCTAATGAGCTGGGAGTGATGAAGGTTGAAAGTGACGAAGGTGTCACTGAAACCTGAGCATAAACCCAAGTTTTTTCAGCCCAGAGTAGTTCCTTATTCTCTGTGTCCTAAAGCTGAAGCGGAAAAAAAAACGCCTTACTGAAATTGGAGTGTTGTCCCCAGTACAGCATAGTGATTGGCTACCCCAATAGTACCAGTGGTTAAAAAGAAACAGAGATGTTCGCATCTGCTGTGATTTTAAAGTAACGATAAACCCTTTCCTCCAAGTTGAGCATTACCCAAAACCTTGGATTGAAGACCTTTTTGCATCCCTGGGTGGAGGGCAGTGTTTCAGGAAGCTAGACCTATCCCATGCTTATTTGCAGATGCAAGGTTATGAAAATTCAAAAAAGCTTCTCGCACTCAAAAAGGAACCCAAAAGGAACTTTTTTGTTATAATTGTATCCCTTTTGGAATTGCCTCAGCACCAGCCATCTATCAGAGGACTATGGACTAGATACTACAAGGACTACATAATGTCCACTGCTATCTGGATGATATTCTGGTGACAGGGCGTACAGATGCAGAACACCTAGAGCATTTGGATGCAGTTCTTGGATGTTTGGAGGACTTTGGTTTGCGAGTCGAAAAGGAAAAATGTGAGTTCTTTAAAGACTCCTTGGAGTACTTGGGTCACATAATTAATGCTGCAGGTTTGCACAAGTCTCCTGAGACAGTCAGAGCGATTGTTAAGGGTGCCAGCTCCATCCAGTCTCACCCAATTGAGATTTTTGGGATTGATTAACTATTACAGAAGATTTATCCCAAACCTGGTGACCATCCTGAATCCGTTAAATGCACTGTTGTATTAGAGAACACGTTGGCATTGGTCTACAGAATGTGAATCTGCATTCCAGAAGGCAAAGTAGCAGCTTGTCTCACACTATATACTGACACATTATGGCCCTCGGTGCGGTATCGGGTTAGCATGTGATGCATCACCATATGGTATTGGTGCAGTCATTTCTCATGTGCTGCCCAATGGCCAAGAGAAGCCTATAGCTTTTGCATCACGGACGCTCAGCAAGGCAGAACAGAATTACACACAACTACTCTGCAGAATACAAGAAAGCAGCAATGCTAATGGTCTTTCGTGACTGCCATTGCAAGTGGAAGACAAGGCCAAAATGCATGCTGTTGATGTATTCTACATAAACCAGATAGAAACGCTACCGGTCAGCTTCAGTGAAATTCATTCTGAAATGCAGGCAGATCCTATTTTATCAGCTGTTTCGACATTGGTGGGTCAAGTAATGAGTAATGTAGACAGCAGGGAGTTCTCACCATTCTTTACCAGACACAATGAGCTGTCTGTGTTGTCCCACCAAAACTGCATCTGAGAATTCTTGAAGAGCTTCACACTGGCCACCCTGGTGTGGCTGGAATGAAAGCCTTAGCCCGTAGCTATGTGCTGTGGCCTGGCCTTAATAGCGATATTGAGCAACATGCCAAGACCTGCCCATCCTGTCAACCGATTCAGAAAATGCCATGCCATGCCCATCAATGGGTTTGACCTAGCAAACCATGGAGGCAAATACATGTGGACTTTGCAGGGCCAAGTGAAGGCCATATGTACTTGGTTGTGGTTGATGCTCATTCAAAGTGGCCAGAAGTTCAGATAATGCATTCTACCACCACAGATAGGACTATTCGGGTGTTAAGTAATTTGTTCAGCCGTTATGGAATACCTGAGGTTCTTGTTAGTGATAATGGACCATAGTTTATTGCGCAAGAATTTGCCACATTCCTTAAAGCTAACCATGTCAGACATATTTGCTCAGCCCCATACCACCCATCCACCAAAGGGAAAGGTTTGTGCAAACTTTCAAGCAGGCACTAAAGTCTTCCAAGTCATCCTCAACTAGTGTCCAGGGAAAACACCAGACGATACCCTATTCGGGCAACTAAACTAAACAGATCGTTTGACACTGTAGGACTTCTGGTGACCACATGGCAAACAAGAAGAGATGACTTGTATGTAGTTAAGTAGTGAGCATGTTTTGCTACTGTTGTGATAGAGAATACATGTTATTCCTTTACTCAACAATAGTATCTCCAAACTTTCCCTCACTATCCCTTTACTCAACAAGTGTATATCTGGACCTCCCCTCACAATCCCTTACTCGACAAGAGTGACTCCAGACTTCCCCTTGCTATCTTTTTACTCAACAATAGTTAGTTACTCAGAATTTTGTCAGTCGAATTGGATTCGTCCATCCTGTCCGACGATTCGACTATTCGTTCACGCTTTTTTCTCCGTGTACATTATCTAGTAATCAGTAAATCAATTTGCATACGTTTCAGATCTGATGTCCTCCTCATTTAGAAAGTCAGCACAGGAACATATTTCTGAACTAAAAGAGACGTGGCGTATGATGATCGATCTGAACTGGAGCCTGATTTAATTACAGGATACAGCGTCGGGCAGCAGCGCGTATTTATGCTAAACATTAGCGCTTATAGTTTATAGTCTTTTTAATTTCACTTCTAACAGCTTCTTCAGTAGGAGGACCCTTCGTCTTTCATCTCTCATAAATAATGAACTGCTAAATAAAACCAGATTAGTACATATTTAAATTATTTTTAGATGAAAAGAAGAATGGTAAACCTGACAAATAATCTTAGCTGTAGACGAATAAATAAACATATCTGTAATTTCGGTTTTAAAATTAGTGAATAATAATAAAACACACGTCTCCGCTCTGTTTTTCCTTCACCGCAAACAGCCATTATGTCTAAACCGAATGTCAGCTCCCTCGTTTGAAGCAGTATTGGGTGTCTAACTGAATGACGAGCAGAGTTCAGTTCAATTTGTTCAGATTCTCTTCTTCAGAAGCTCCTCCAGGCTTTCTTTGAGACATCGCTCCCCCCATGTTTCTCAGCTTTGCGGCTTCCTAAGCGGTGAACTGCCAGCGCATGTCGTCACGTGGATTTAATTTTTTAGCATGCATGCGTCACAGCCCAGCTAGAACTTACATATATATTTATTATTCCCCTTTAATAATTATTAAAATGTCTTTTTACATTCTTAAAGTTCTTGTGCATTTTTGTAAGCTTTAGTCTGTTTAACGGGGAAAAAGGTCACTGTTGTCAGTCAACTTGAAGGGTCTCAGTCGACTTAAAGTGTTGCCGACTGACGATTCGAATCGTTGACTTCTAGAGGGCAGCCCTAACAATAGTATCTCTAGACTTCCTGTCACTATCCCTTTACTCAACAATCAAGTCTTTTTACTCACCAACCGTGTACTCCACAATAGTATCTCCAGATTTCCCCTCACTATCTCATTACCCATCAAGAGTGTCTTCACACTTCCCCTCACTATCTCTTTACTCAAAACAAATACCTCCAGACTTCCCCTTACTATCCCTTTATTCAACAAGATTATCTCTAGACCTCCGCTCATTATCCCTTTACTTGTCTAGAGTGTCTCCAGCAGTGGAAAGTAAGGCTGATGCTAACTCTGGTCTTGTTTCTAGTTATAATCACTTCTTTTATTTACTACTGAGCATGCATTTTTACAGAGAGCGGTGGTGGTCACATGCCAAGAGATTTAAGAAATTGTTTCTGTTACTCTTCCCTTTGTTGGCTACATCAATCAATCAATCAATATTTATTTATATAGCGCTTTTTACAACCAACGTTGTCTCAAAGCAGCTTCACAAAAAGTCAATTTGTCATACAAAGAGAAGAACCACAAGGTTAAAGTACAGACACGTGAGGGTGGAAAAACCGGGTCCGAGCCCCCCTTGAGCAAGCCAGAGGCAACAGTGGCGAGGAAAAACTCCCTTGGGTAAGGAAGAAACCTCGAGAGGGACCAGGCTCAAGGGCGGAACCCAACCTCCTCAGGTCAACCCGGATGAGAAGAGAGAGACAGACAGAATTAACATAGAGGAACATCTAATAGATCCAGTCTGATTAGATCCAGTCTGATTAGTCCAGGAGGCAGTAACTGTGAGTTGGAGTCGACCATAATAAGCATGGCCAGACGCTGGTCAGTGTAAGGTTGTGGTCATGCCGGGTGATGAAACAGGACAGGAGACACACAGTGGCGCTGATGCTCAGGTGCCTCTATCCACTCTGGGGGTTCTGATGTGATCACGTCAATCCAGTGCTTAACACAGAAGAAGAAAGAAAGAGAGAAAGAAGGATAGAGATAGGGAAGGTAAGAGAGAAAGAGATGGAGACAGACACTGATTAGGAGAATTAAGGATTAAGAGGTAGGTATTGTAATTTGTTGAATTGAGAGTGTGTAGTCCTGAGAGTCCTGTAGAGGATTCCTCTGCGCTGGTAGCCCCTCAGTGTGATACTTGTGAGGCTACATGTCCTTAACACCTTTTCACAGCAGCCGTAAAATGACATTTTTGCCTATTTTGAGGGTCTCTCAGTTCATCTTAAATGTTAAATTAAAAATCATGGATTACATTTTAATGGGAATGTGTAAAATTCACAAACCTTGGATTAAGTGAGAAAGTAGATTGTGTTCTGTGGTGTGTTGTTGTTGTGGCAATAGTTAATGATTTGTTGAAAAAGTTGAAGTTCGTAGAGTGTTTTGTACCAATACTAATGCCAACTTCAGTAGATATCATTGCAGCACAGTATATAGAGATCTGTAACAGATCACCAAAATGTTATTTATTCACATTCGGCTGATAATTTTAATTAATGTTGGAATGCTTTAAACCAAAAATCTTACAAAATACATTTTTAACTAAAACACATTCTAATGTATTTTTCAACAAATGTTCACTCAAAGACCAGTATGGTCTATGGTTAGACTGCAACTTTCTACCACTACTACTGATTTTGCAAGAGGAGCAGGTTACACTGCTAAAGACAAACAAATAACAGGAATATAAAGAGAAAAGGCAATAGGAGAGAATAAATAATGATAAAGCAACATGTAAAAGAAAGATAAATGGTCTAAAGTGTTGACAATTCAGCTCCTTAAAAGAAGATGAGCTTCAGGAGAAACAAATAGTTAACAGAAAATCAAATCAATGAAATTATTTCTTCTATATATATTATCTATGTATATTATCTACAGTTACCACCAATTTTTTGTAACTGTTTACATACATATAATGTTGTTTAAGTTCAATTGCCAAAGGTATTCTCTCACAGTCACAATGTGGTAGGCCACATAAAATGGCAGAGTGGGGTCAGTGGATGTTAAAGCGCATAAGGCACAAAGGTATGTGTGTGCGTATGTGAAAGTACTGTGATGTTTAACAAAGCTTGTATTTTAAATTGATTGTTTTTCACAGATTTACCACAACTGATAAGACGTCTTAATGATAAAGACAGTCTTCTAACGGAGAGAACTAATCAACTGATAGACAAAGACAAACAAATACAAGAGAAAGAAAGACAGCTGACACAAAAGGACAAGGCACTTCAGATGAAAGAAGAAGTGCTAAGAGAGAAAGAGGCTCTACTGGAGGACACAGTGAAAGAGGTGGACAGCACTAAGAAGCAGCTGGATACACAGAGAAAGGAACTGCAGGACAAGAGCAGCAAACTACAGGAGATGATGATCCTACTGGAACAACAGAAAACTGAACTGAGGGAAAAAGACAAACAGCTTGAAGAGAAGAAGAAACTTCTAAGAGAGAGAAACACACAGCTAATGGAAAGAGAGAAGCAGGTGGAGGAGAAAGACAGACTTCTAGAGGAGAGAAACAAGCAGCTGCAGGAAAGAACAGATTCGGATTCATCCGTTCCAGTCAGGAGAAGAAACAGCAGAGACTGGAATCCTCCAGACTGTAAGTAAATACTAAAGTTACACACTATAAACAATAACCTGAAGATGATTACGTGTTTAATTGTTTATATTATAGATCTAACATTGAATATAATATACTACTATTATTTAAAAAATCCATCAAAACATCAAAAGGTTACACAGAAATACATTAAACTCATACAGTAATTACATTGTCATTCTTCTTGATCTGCAGTGAGTGGAGAATCCTGTAGTACAGCCTCTCCAGTGTCAGTTCCTGTAGCAGAACTCCGGCTGGTGCTGCTGGGGAGGACTGGATGTGAGAAGAGTGCAGCAGGAAACACCATCCTGGGCAGAGAGGAGAGGAGTCAGGCTGGGGCATCTACAGTGAGGCAGCAGAGTGAGAGCAGACAGGGGGAGGTGGCTGGGAGGCAGGTGACTGTGGTGGACACTCCTGACTGGTTCTGTCCTGGACTCTCTCTGGAGGAGCTGAGACAGGATGTGGGACTCTGTGTCCGTCTGTCTGCCCCAGGACCTCACGTCTTCCTCCTAGTCATACCAGTGAAGCAATCTACAGGAGAGGAGAGAGGGATGCTGGAGAAAATGGAGGAGATCTTTGGAGAGAGATGTTGGAGGAACACCATGATCCTTTTCACTGTTACTGATAAAGTCCAAGAGAAGAACATTGAAGAGTTTATCCAGTCAGGAAACCAGGAGATCCAGAGACTTGTAGAGAAATGTGGGAACAGGTTTCACTGTCTCAACATTAAGGAGAGTGGAGATGGTTCTCAAACCACAGAGCTGCTGGAGAAAGTAGGAAGCAGAGAGAAATTCTATAGCAGTGAGATCTACCTGGAGATAGATTCTCACATAAGAGAGATAGAGAAAATCATTGAGAGAGAAAGAGAGGAGGTTAGAGAGATAAAAGAAAGAGAAGCCACAGAGAAACTGGAGAGATCTGTAGAGGAAATTACAGTAAAGTTTAAAGAATTAAAAGATAAACTTTACATACAGATTAATAAATATGAAGTACGGATAATTCAACTTGAGAGACAGTTAGAAGAGGAACCAGATAATCAGAAAAAGGTAGAGCTGAACAGACAGCTAGAGAGAGAGATTAAGAAGAGGGAGATGTTTGAATTAGAGCTAATGATGGTGAAAGAAGAAGCTGAAAAGGAGAGGAAAGAGATGGAGGAGAAACACAGACAGGAGATGGAGGAGATCAGGGAGACATATGAAGGAGAAGCAATGCTAGAGGCACAGAGAATCCTCATGCACAACATTATGCCTACACTCCATAAAAAATTACTGACATCCAGGACAAAGGAGCAGGAAGAGTTCAGGTGGCAGATGGAGGAAACAGACAGGAAGATGCAGACACTAATAAATAAAGGTGTGGAATTTAGTAGGTTCTTTTTGAAGGAGATCAGTGAATACACTGGAGGACCCGCTAAGAAGCAGATTGAGAGTGCTGAGAGTGTTCCTCCTCTGCTAAACATGCAGACTGCATAGAAAAGGCCAGATTAGATCAAGCATTGCCTGTTAATGAATTATTCCTTTTTATAAATCATATAATAATCTGTAATCTTAGTGCCCATGTGTGCTACAGCGGATTTCAAACTTTCTGTCAAATTCAGTGAAGAAAAATAGTGATAGAATCAAAATGATAGTTGCTAGGAACTTTGAAAGTAGTTTGTAATTTTTTAGCTCTGTGGCTAAAACTCTGTAGGTATTTATGTAAGTTTTCATATAAAGATTTCATGTACTTTTTGTTGAATGCTGTGCTGGTATGTTTGTGAAAAGGTTGTTTATCTTTTGTTTAATGAGATATGCTTTATGCTGATTATATGCACTTATAGTTGTCTTTTCACTTTTTTATTTTATTTCTCTAATTTTGTCCTAATTTTTGTTTTAAGTAAGGATGATGTTAATTATTCATCTGGGGAATGAATAAATGCATATCCATTTGTGTTAACACACAGGGCTAACTAGGTGAATGAAGCTTGGGGAATGGTTTAGATGGATTATTTAAAGGAGAGGGTCATGAGGGAGAGAACTGAGTAGGTTAGGTGAGAGACTGGAAGTACTCTGAGTGAATCAGCTGTAGAGAATACCGAGACTGAAGAGAAGGACAGGATAGAACATCAACAATTGAGCGAAATATGGCAAAACCAAGTAAAATATGTCCGTCAGTCAAATACACCTGTAATTGGGTGTAATTGAAGCAGAATGAAATCCTCAAGTAACTGAGTTAAATTCACTACTAGCTGACTAGAATAACCATTTGTGAACTGTGCATATGCTTTGAGTGATTAGAAAATTAAAGAACAGACACTTAAACCAAACACCAGGGAATGGAGGGGGTAAATTAGCAATTCTAGATCATTGCTCCAAAGTTTGGTGATTTGTTTGGATCCAGACTTGTCAGTAAGGCTGATTGAATCGTTATATAGTTGTTTGCCCTATGATACACTCACTTTTCAGTTCAAGTCACTGTAATTATGAGAGGCCCGAAAAACCACAGTAAAACTGATAGGCTAAAAACACTCAGTGCTATATGGTGTGTGTCACTCCAAACATAAAGCTACCAAACTCTGTTCTGATGGAACTCAACTCCTGTGCCTCCCGCTGCTGAAACATCTAATCTGAGACTGCTGTTTTGTCTGCTGACATGAAGGTAACACTTTATGTTGATGGTCCCCCTGTAGATATTCAGTTCAACTAACAGTATATCTGTTTACTAGCAATAAGAAAGTATCTGTAGAACATTAACTTACTATAAACAAAAACATCAGCATATCATTCATTTACAGTATCCAAACATTTTCTCCAAAGGAAATCACATTGTAGGATTTTTAAAGAATTTATTTGTAAATTCTGGTGGAAAATAAGTATTTGGTCAATCACAAAAGTTCAACTCAATACTTTGTAACATAACCTTAGTTGGCAAAGACAGAGGTCAAACATTTCCTGTAAGTCTTCACCAGTTTTGCACACACTGTAGCTGGTATTTTGGCCCATTCCTCCATGCAGATCTCCTCTAGAGCAGTGATGTTTTTGACTTTCAACTCTCTCCACAAATCTTCTATGGGATTAAGGTCTGGAGACTGGCTAAGCCACTCCAGGACCTTGGAATGCTTTTTTTTACGGAGCCACTCCTTCATTGCCCGAGCAGTGTGTTTGGAACCATTGTCCTGGTGGAAGACCCAGCCACGTTCCATCTTCAATGCTTTCACTGATGGAAGGAGGTTTTGTCTTAAAATCTCACGATACAGTTAAGCCCCATTCATTTTTCCCTTAATACTGATCAGTCATCCTGTGCCCTTTGCAGAAAAACAGCCCCAAAGCATGATGTTTCGACCATCATGCCTCACAGTAGGTATGGTGTTCTTGGGAAGCAACTCAGCATTCTTCTTCTTCCAAACACGACGAGTTGAGTTCTATTTTGGTTTCGTCTGACCACATGATATTCTCTCAATCCTCTTCTGGATCATCCATATGCTCTCTGGAACAATTCAGACTAATGAAGTCCAAGAGAAGATCATTGACGAGTTTATCCAGTCAGGAAACCAGGAGATCCAGAGACTTGTAGAGTCTGTGGGAACAGGTTTCACTGTCTCAACATTAAGGAGAGTGGAGATGGTTCTCAAACCTCAGAGCTGCTGGAGAAGATGGGAAACGGAGTGGAACTCTACAGCAGTGAGATCTACCTAGAGATAGACTCTTACATAAGATAAATAGAGAAAGAGAGAAAGAGAGGAGATAAAAGAAAGAGAAGCCAGAGAAAAACTGTAGAGGACATTACAATACAGGAGATAGACATGATCAGGGAGATGTATAAAGGAGAAGCAATGCTAGAGGCATAGAGAATCCTCAAGGACAGCATTCTGCCTAGACTCCAGAAAACATTATTGACATCTAAACCAATGGTGCAGGAGGCATTCACGTAGCAGAAGGAGGACAAATGCAGGAAGATGGAGACACTACTAAAGAGAGGGGTGGAATTATGTAAAGGTTTATTGGAAGAGGCCCATGAGTACATTGGAGGACTTGCTTAGAGGCGGAAGATGAGTGCTGGGAGTGTTCCTCTACTGCTGCACATGCAGAATACATGGGAAAGGCCAGATTAGATTAGATTAGATTAGGTGCCTGTTAATGAGTTACTGTAATACTCGTCTACGTTCCGAACAAGTCTTAAACTCTCATTCATAATGTGTTTAACTACTGAAATATTTTATAAAACAGCTTGAAGGGTCAAAATCAGTTCTGTAGATATTAATGTATAATATGGTGTATAATTGTATATTCATATAAAAAGAATAATGACCTAACAGAATGAGCTAGGGTATGTACAGTGAAATACATCAACACCTGAGTGAAATACGGAAAAACAAGTGAATTAGGTCTGTGAGTCAAATGCACCAATAACTAATAATAAATAATACTAAAGATGTATCCTGGCTAGAGAATTGGCTGAGATAACAGAGTGAAATACAAATAAATGAGTTAAATCTGCTATTAACTGACTAGAACAACCATTTGTGTTTGAAAATCCTGTATTACTCAAAGAACAGACACTTAAGCCACACACCAGGGAATGGAGGTGTTACATTAGCATATCTAGACCATTACTTCACAGTTTGGTGGTTTGTTGGATGCAGATTTGTCAGGCTGATTTGATCGTTTTATATTTGGTTGCCCTAAGATACACTTTTCAATCAGTCCACTTGTAATTAAGAGGGGAATGCTGTCTCTTTAAGGCTTTGTTTAAGTTTTTCACAACCATGCTAGTGATCCACTCAGTATCTCTGGAACAATAACCCCTGACCTGTAAGCTTCTCCTGAAACACCCCAGAATATTTATGTTGTATGTGTCTCATATCCCAGGGTTCTTTGTCCTCACAGGTTTCTGTGACAATGTTGTCAATAGCAAACATGTTCTCTCTCTTTCTCTCTCTGTATTCTAACAAAGTCCATTGCCTGTACTGCTTTATTGCCTAGCAAGGGCACTGATGAGCTCTCTTCCACCACCATAAACTCTCAATACAGCTTTCTGTTTCTTGGGTTTTCTGTCCTTCGTCTTTTCTACCTTCTTTGGTTCAGCTTTCCAAAATGCTATTTTGGAACCACACTATTTGCACTGAATATATTGGACTTTTAAGACTATTTTTTATTGGATGCGCCAGTCCAACAGCACCAATACATATACTTTGCATATTGGTCAAAACCATTTTTGTATATATATATATATATAATACATTTAAAAATCATACTCATAAACCTCTATTTGAAGGAATATAAAGGTAAAAGCTTCCCATAATAACTCACTTTATCTAAGACCATTAACAGCTTAGGGCTTGTGGGCTTTGATAAAAACAAATCAGGTGTCAAAGGTCAACAGGGCTGGTTTTTAAGGTGTAACAGCTTTTTGTTCTTGTAGAACAATGAAAAAAAGAAAGTTTAATTCTTTTATTTTTTATTTAAATGGAAAATGTACATGTGCCAAAATAGAACAACAACACCATCTAGAACTTTTCTTTTACATTTATTTTTGAGGGATTCAAATGTAGAACTTGTGAACTCCTCTTGTGACTGAGGAGTAGATAATGGTGGCACGGTCTTCTTCAGGAAGCTTGCTAAGGACTTCTTCTTAGGAACAACTTCATCTTCCTCTTGCTGGGTGCACAGTTGCATTGTTGTTGTTTGCATCTGTTCACTTGTGTAAGACTGAACTTTCTTTTTCTCAACTGGTAGAGACATCATCTCTGTAACAGCTCGCTCTTTGAGTCCCTCCACCTTCTCCTGCTCTATGTAAGATGTACGGAACCGGGGATCCACGAGTGAGGCAATGCACAGGAGTTGATCTGTGGCAGGGTCACTGTATTTACTGTTGAGGTACTGCAGTGCCGTGCTTTTGATGTGCTTCGTGAGCTCAGTCTCATCTTCTTTTGACTGTAGAATGCTGTTGCTAAACAGATGGAGCACTGGTTTAAGGTGAGACACGCTCACATACGCTTCACCTGACAATGCATCAGTGAACTCTTGTAATGGACTTAGCCTTATTCGCTGACTCCAATACATCTATGTATTGCCATGTAGGCACTTGCTGGCGAGACTTCTTATCTGAACCCAGAACTCGAGCTATGGCTTTCTCCTGCTCCTGCTCTCTAGAGCCCCACCTGGTTGGAGACTCAGTAAGCAGCAGTATCATTCTGTTACAAATGTACCTCAACACAGCAGTGCTACTCAAGTCACGTGTGAGTGCAATTTACTCAAACATTTGTTATGTACCCTAAAAAAAGTATTCATATTGTATGCTCTACTTGTGTGTCTTTCTTTTGATATAACAATAAAAAAATGGGGAAAAAAACAATTATTCTGTTTTTTCACTTGCCGAACACCAAAAGTGCCATTTTGCTATTTTCAGCCAAATAATCGGCTGTCAAATATCCGATGCATCCCTATTTATGTCTGAATACCAGAAAATAAAAACATGCCATAAAACTTACCAATGGCATTGTGGAGTCGGTGTCCGAAGCACAGGAGATGGCTCCACTCATTCAGCTTCACAGCTTTGATCATGTTAGTTCCACTATCGGTAGTCATACAGACTAGTCTGTCTTCCGTAAGATTCCGAGAACCTAATGCGTCTATCAGTCCTTGACTTACTTCACCATTATGGTCCTCAGGTAAGTAGCAAGTCTGAAGGCAGGCACTTTGCAGTTTCCAATCTTCGTCAATGTAGTGAACCGTTAGGCTCATGTACGGCTGAATACTACGACTACGACACAGCTTTCTCCAACTTTTCTGCGACTCTTTCACGTGTAGCCTTATACAGCCGGGGCAACGCTATCTCCGCAAAATGTTTGTGGCCAGGCAGTTCATACCTGGGACCAAGTGTTCACAGCAACCTAATGAACCCCTCTTCCTAGACAGAGTAAATGGGTATCATGTCTTTTGCGATATGAAAAGCCACCGCCTCCGTTATTGCATTCCAGCGGTCACTACTTTTGTTATACGGGGCAGCACTGGAAAATGAAGCCCCTAACGTTAGCTGTCTTTTACTGGGAGCCTTGGGAGTCGAAGAGCAGCCGGCTGCTTCTTGCCGTTGTTTTAGGCACTGCTCCCATTCCACAGGGTGTTTGTGTCGTAAGTGCTGGAACATATATTTGTTGTGCTGTTACTTTTGGTGGCAACAGACTTTTGACACAGTCTACACATTACATTGTTTTGTTCAACATCTGACTTCTCAAAACCGTACCAGTTTGATACCACTGAAGTGACATTTCCACCTTTTTTGGTACAAGCTCAGTCCTCAGCACAGTGCTGGCTGCATCCATTTTGGCTTGCTGCTGTGTTTTGAAAATGTGTGTGCGTTGGTCTGTGGGACGTGCCGGTAACCAAGGTAAGAAGGCTTATTTTTGCATTCGTATCACTTCAGAAATGAGTATTTGCGGTTTTGAATATTTTTGATTAAAAAGATAAAATTTCTGTATGTAAAGATGTAAAATCTCAATCACACCCTTTTCAAAATTGCGTTTAAACTGTAATTTGAATTAACCAAATTAATAGTAAAAATCACCCAGCACTACTGAACAGTAATGATTTGTCTTTTGGCTGTGTTTATTCATTTGTCTGTGGGATGCGTTTGTGTGGGTTGTACCAGATGGCATTGTCTGAACACTGGAATATCCTAAAATACATTTAATCTGGGACTTGAAAGTGAACATAATTTATTTCTGGAAGAAGAAAAAAAAAGACAAAAAAGTAGTGTAACGATACCTGTAACACACCCTAGAACACAGTAGTGTGCTAACTGTGTTTTAATACATGAAATACCAAGCACCAATGGCGAATACTTAAAATTTTCAACAAGCAACTACTAGGGGATGTCACAGTGGGCCAATCAGAAAACCCCAGGGTCACCCACAGAGCCAGGACAAACACCACCCAAGAGACAACACTGTACGACCTTCTGTGATTGAGGGTTGGGAGCACCTCTTGATTTAATAAAGCAAATATTAATTGTTATTTAAAAATAGAAAACAAAATACAAAGACAGTAAAAACAAGGGAATATGAATGACAATGACTAATGATGTTACCAATATTTTCTGTAAGGCTACTACTCTACGGGTAGACAGAAATAGCTATATCAATATGTATATGTTCCAATCTGTATTAATACACAATTAAACCCTTTTTAAATAACAGTTACCAAAAGTATAAATGCAATTCACATGTATTCTCAACTTCATCAATGTCCTTTTGGTTTCACAGGTTTCAATCAGGATGGGTGAACGCACGTGAGTTCCAGTCTGTGAGAAGTAAGTGTTCACTCCTACCGCACTGGAGATGAGGATTCTCAAAGCTCAAGGTTCACCACAAGAGGAAAAAAATAGAAGGATTCACATATCCGTGACGTCCAACGTAGAACAGTCCAATTTCAATACCGGCAAAAAAAAACCTGACCTATAATAGATCATAAATCTCAGTTAAATTCAAGTTTCAACTCACTGTTAACACGATAACAGCTCTAACCACAAACACTCAAAATTATCTGAACTTGCATACAGTATTTAGTTTCTTTAACAACTTATTTACAACATGTTCCACGTTTTGTAAAGGAAAAAGTAAAATGCGCCGCCTGGGGCTGATAGGGTTCATTTTCCCTGCAGCGCACGTCTCTACCGGCTGCGCTGTGTCTATACTGGCTACACGCTGCCTAGCCAATGGCTACACATACAGTGAACACCCTGAAAAAAGCATGAGGAAAAAAACTATTTTCTTTTTAGGTTCGTCAGGTCTCACCATTAAGCTTACTCAGTTAGTTGTGTCGTAACTAATCTCAAAAAGTCAAAAGGCGACATTCAAACACAAACAGCAGCAATAAATCAATAAAAAATACGTAGTTAGCTTAGCATAGGTGGCTAACGCTATCCAATGAACTCGCCAATGCGAAAATTTCAGTGCATCACAGCTAATAACGCTCTTTATCAGCCACCAAAGCACCTCTCAGCTCTCACAGCTTAGCGGTTAAATAGACGAGGGATTTGCTTGATATTTCTGCAGTTATTAATCGCATAAATCCAACTTTCATCTAACTTTCTGCTCCTTCTCTTCCAGACACCTTACTGCTCAACCGAAAAGGCTTCTGGGTGCAATTTTCCCGCGCACACAGACACGACAAACCACCTCACTGGCTACACTGTGTCACCCGATGCACAAAAACAAAAAATATCTTCAAACAACAGAAAATTAATTTTTTTTGGGCTAAATAAAGCTTCTTTTTCTCAAATATTAGTGTCTTTATGTATTTGTTATTTCTTCAGCTTCCTGTTTATTTATATTAAAGTTACTTCTGTAACTTCAATAAAATGTACTTTACTCAAGCTTTTATAACCTGGGTTACAGTCTAGATCAATAGTAGTTCTAAATCAATAAAATAATGTCTAATTGTATAAAAAAATACAATAATGATGCTGGTAAAATCAGGTTGTATACACTAAGTGTAAACATGAGTATCATTTTATGTATACTTAGTGTAAACAGCAGTTGCCTTAAGTTTATTCCATACTGACAGTGTATTAAAAGAGCAATATGCAAGTTGACCTAACAATTCAAATTAATTCACCAAACACTAGGGCTCACTATATCACCAGAAAGTGGTGGTGGCCATCATAAGAAAAAGAACAGTCCCTTCTCCTCAGGGTTAGCATTAGGGCTAAACCTGAACAAAACTGCTACATTATGAGACCTCATAGAAGTGCTGGTTAAATCCTGCATACTCCCTTACCCGCTGCTAAGAAAGGCTATTGAGCTGTTAGACGCAAAGAAGCCATGCTGAAAATACTGCAGAACTTTAGGAGGAAGAGTCTGCAGACTCTGATTTAATAATTCCCCCAAATAAACATTAAAGCTGGCATCCATATCAATGTCAAAACATCAGCTAATCTGATATTTTTTATCTTTGGCTCGTGGTTAAGGAGTGGGCCACCCAGTGTTCTGGTTGCCTTTTTGGAGTGTTATATTTGGTTGTGTAGTGTTGCTGTGGATGATTTTATGGTAAAGTCAGTCTTTTGTGTGCTTAGTAGTCGTTAGTAGTTGTCTATTGTTTGTATGGTGTGAGAGCTCTGTGGGTCTGAACACTTCCTTGACCACACTGTTTTTTGAGTTGGGGTTGCTAGTGACCTGCTTGTACATCCTAACCTAAATCCCACACAGTAATTATAAAGTATTTATTAACATTGTCTTTATTTTATTTAATTTTATAATATTATAATTATAATAATATAATATTTAATGTCATCATTGGTACATATGTATTACTGGCTGGCTCATGCACTCATTTAGTTGAGTGACCTAGCGTGGGGTCCCCATCCTCCTAATATAGGGGTGGCGTAGTCAAGGTATACATTTGAGGTGTGCACAGGTGTAGATGCTGGGTGTTTGAATCTTGACAGAATCATTCAAACATAAATATTCACTATTAGAATTAAATCTGGCTCATAATATAAAATTAATTTAAACCTGAAAACATGTGTTTAATTACACCTCTAGTGTTCACATATTAACATTGACATCAACATGAGGCACATATTGAAACACTCCACAGTTTTGCTGCTTTAAAAAATGTCTAGTATTAAGAAATCAGTGTATCATATGTAGAATATTTATATATTGTTTTCTTTTGTGCATCGTTACACACTTAATAAAGAAATAAAATGTGAAGGTGAATGTGAAAAATGTGTGACCTTTCAAAGGACATTTCAATACAATACATTCTTAAATCAAAGACCCACTACATAAAGAAATGAACTACATTTATCTGACATAGAGATATAAGGCATATTATTCTTTAATAAAATGATAACACACACATTTCACATTTACCACCCAAAACCCACTGTACTGCTGCCACAGCAATGACCTTTTCACATCCAACAACAAATCTGTCAATAATGAATCTGCATTCAAATCAGAAACTTTTTACAGTTTAGACCAAAAACAGGAAGAATGACTTCATCATGACTACCTTCCCCATTGTGCTCTATTCAGAGTCATGCTATCTGGAGAGAGTGTGATATATCAAAGACCACCAGTTTTCAGTTTCATTGAGGTCCTTATTGCCAGCTCTATTCACATCTATACTTTTTGTTATCTAGCGCTGCTACTCTGGATTGGGAAGTTTACAGTGTGAAATATCAAAGTGGTACCACCATTGGGAACATCTTTCAAGCTCCTAAATGGCTCTCAACACTAAATGGCTCTCCCTTCTAAACAGACCTCCATCACCCACCATAGACATATTAGAGGATAACCTATACAGTTAGTAAGACTAGAGTACAAAAGAACAGAAGCACGAGTTTAACCAACAAGGATTGTTCCAGAATTTGTCGGGAAAGTAAAAACAGCATTTTAATCCACTAGATGACATCATCACGACTGTGGTAAATTAACTGGCATGTTTTTCAAACAACATATAGAGTATAAACCATAAACAAATCAGGGACAAGCTGCTCTGTATATCAAACCCAACCAGGAAAATGTTATCAACCAAGGCTGAAGTTGGTTCCTTCATTGCCAGTTTATTTATTAGCATTTCCCGTTCCATCTTAAATCTTAAATTTTATAATCATCCTTTGAACATGGCATGTTAGGCGATAGAATGTGTAATGCATATTGTACTTTTGTGGTATTTCATAGGACTGTATCTCCTGCTCCTCAAAGGATCTCAAAAATCTAACAGTCAGGTTTCAGTCACTAGTTATATAATTATGAAATTCCTGTGGAATTTTTTTCGAATCCTCCTGTAAACATGGCATGCTTGACGATAGATTGTATCGGATACACTGTACTTTTGTGGTGCTTCATAGGACTCATCTCCTAAACCTTAAAATGTCTTAAAATTTGGTTTCAGTCACTAACTACCTGACTTTCAAATTCCTGAAGAAGGAGAATTTGTAATGTAGAAATTTTTTTTAAATCATACTGTGAACATGGCATGTTAGGCAATAGAATGTGTAAGTTATTTTGTACTAAGATTTTTGTGCCTTAGTAATTTAATTTTACATTAATTGGCTTAACTAGGTATTACTGGGAATTTTTAGCTGGTGTAAATTGTCTTTATATGGCTTCATAATATGGTATTTGTAAATGTATGTGTTAAAAATCTGATTAGGTTCATTAGATTTTTTTCAAGTCCTCAAACACCTATGGACCACATATGTCCTGTATGAACATACATGAAGACATGAAGTCACCAATTAAGAACTCTTAAAACATTACAGCATAAAACATCATGTTTAAAGCGATGTTTAATTCCTGTTTGGGCACCTTTGGCCATACATGTTGTTAATATGAAAGAAAAGTGAAAGAAAATGACCACCACATGTGCAGGGAGGAAAATAATTCATAAGTCATTTAGAATTATCTGCTGATCATAATTCCATAACATAATTTCTATACAGATTACACGATTACTGTGCTTCATTTTACTTGCTTTAGTGAAAAATTAATCTATGTGATATGTAATATATGTATTTTTTTTTTAGTGCTGAAAGGGGTTTAATTAATATGCAAATATAACTTTTCACTTTTCCCAGTAGCTCCCCAGGACGTACAAATTGTGAAAAGTTTATCAAATAAATATTTTATTAATTGGTCAATTGGTGAAATACAAGTAAAAGAGGATTTTTAAAAATGTTTTTAGTTAATACGGTGATATGTCTTAATTGACACCAAAAGCCAAAATTCCTATTTGTCATTAGGAAACAATGCTTTAATGCTACATAATTTGAATACAGTGGTGAAAGTAGTAACTGTATAAAGTTAAAAGTTAAGTTCTTTAATAACAACAACAGGTAGAGAGCCCAGGAATAATTCTTTTTAAAAGGCATAAAATGGAAATAACAATTATAATGACAATGTGTAGAAAAGGTGTCTACACATATCCTAACACACCATGTGGAATGTTGAATTTGTGTAAAACGTGTAAAAAATTAAAAAAAAAAATCAAATATTAGTAATGATTTTTACAGTCTATTGTAGGGTTTTAAATTTGTTATATTTTAATGGTGCTTCTATAGACAACAAAAAACAATTTATTATATTAGCCCTTAGAAGAGCGATTATATGGCAAGAGAGATACTATGCAGAGGTACTATGCTATCCATACCCATTCTAGGATGTGATATGTACAAGCCAGATAGCTTTAAAAGTTACAGCTTTACTGTATCACATTTTTAGAGGTGCAGGTGATACGGCATTTAGATAATCCGGATGAAATTAAATTAACATCAGAAAACAGCATGTCTGTCTACTGTACCCAAAGATCTAACAATGTCATGTTTTTTTCTTGGGGTTTTAGAGATCCTATTCCTCGAAACTGACAAAAACACATGCTCCATGTGTTCTCACACTCACGGTGATACGGCTTCTCCTGTGTGAACGTGCTGGTGGTGTTGGAGACTACGGTGTCGATTAAAGCTCTTCCCACAGTCTGAGCAGTAATATGGTTTTACTCCTGTGTGAATGCGGTGGTGTTGTTGGAGATTGCTCTGCTGGGTGAAACTCTTCCCACACTCTGAGCAGTGATACGGCTTCTCTCCTGTGTGAATGCGCCGGTGTTGTTGGAGATGACTACGACAACTAAAACTCTTTCCACACTCTGTGCAGTGATACGGCTTCTCTCCTGTGTGAATCCGCTGGTGGTGTTGGAGAGCGCTCTGCTGGCTGAAACTCTTCCCACACTCTGAGCAGTGATACGGCTTCTCTCCTGTGTGAATGCGCTGGTGTTGTTGGAAATGACTCTGTCGCTTAAAGCTCCTCCCACACTCTGAGCAGTGATACGGCTTCTCTTCTGTGTGAACATGCTGGTGGTGTTGGAGAGCACTCTGCTGGGTGAAACTCTTCCCACACTCTAAGCACTGATGTGGCTTCTCTCCTGTGTGAATGCGCTGGTGTTTTCGGAAATTACTCTGATGGCCAAAACTCTTCCCACATTCTGAGCAGTGATACGGCTTCTCTCCTGTGTGAATGTGCTGGTGTTGTTGGAGATTACTCTGTCGATTAAAGCTCTTCCCACACTCTGAGCAGTGATACGGCTTCTCTCCTGTGTGAATACGCTGGTGTTGTTGGAGTTTCTTATGATGGCCAAAAGTCTTACCACACTCTGAGAAATAATTTTTCTTTTGACTGTGTTTCTGTGTTTGTCTGTGAGGCGCGTTTATTTCGGTTGTACCAGATGACATTGTCTGAACACCGGAACCTCCTGTAGATGTCTAGATGTCTGTCATTTGAAAGTAAACATCTGGAAGAAGAAAAAAAGACAATAAAATCCTAATTAACAACAGGACAAAAGTAGCCTGATCCTAAAATACTACAATAAATACTCCACATACATAAACTTACACAAAATGTAATGACAGAAAAAACTTCTATGTGATGTGGAAAAGTCAATAACCTAATCACACAAAGTCTTTAAAAAGACATTTACACAACTAAGCAATGAGGTGTCTTCATACGTATACTGAAATCTACATGGCTAAACTGTATTTATAATAATGACTGGGATTATTCAAAAAGCATCAACACCAAGTCCAGTGATAAATAACTTTATTTCAAACTTAATTCAACCCTTACAGTGAAGAAAATAAGTATTTGAACACCCTGCAACTTTGCAAGTTCTCCCACTTAGAAATCATGGAGGGGTCTGAAATTTTCACCTTAGGTGCATGTCCACTGTGAGAGACATAATCTAAAAAAAATCTGGAAATCACAATCTATGATTTTTTAATAATTTGTGTGTTACTGCTGCAAAAAAGTATTTGAAAACCTGTGAAAATCTATTTTAATATTTGGTACAGTAGACTTTGTTTGCAATTACAGAGGTCCTGTAGTTTTTTACCAGGTGTGCACACACTGCAGCAGGGATTTTGGCCCATTCCTCCACACAGATCGTCTCCAGATCAGCCAGGTTTCTGGGCTGTCACTGAGAAACACGGAGTTTGAGTCCTCCTAAGATTTTCTATAGGGTTTAGGTCTGGAGACTGACTAGGCCACTCCAGAACCTTGATATGCTTCTTACGGAGCCACTCCTTGGTTATCCTGGCTATGTGCTTTGGGTCATTGTCATGTTGGAAGACCCAGCCACAACCCATCTTCAATGCTCTAACTGAGGGAAGGAGGTTGTTCCCCAAAATCTCGCAATACATGGCCCCGGTCATCCTTCCCCCTAATACAGTGCAGTCATCCTGTCCCATGTGCAGAAAAACACCCCCAAAGCATGCTACATGTTTTCTGGTGTTTTTGGGTGACGTCATTCTTCGTCCTCCAAACTGATTTAAGCATGGGAACCTTCTGTGCCAAATGGACGTGTGCTGATTTAAGCAGGGGAACCTTCTGTGCCATGCATGACTTTAAACTATGACGTCTTAGTGTATTACCCACAGTAACCTTGGAAACAGTGGTGCCAGCTTTCTTCAGGTCATTGGCCAGCTCCTCCATGTAGTTCTGGGCTGATTCCTCACCTTTCTAATGATCATTGATACGCCATGAGGTGAGATCTTGCATGGAGCCCCAGTCCGAGGGAGATTGACAGTCATGTTTAGCTTCTTCCATTTTCGAATAATTGCTCCAACAGTTGATCTTTTTTCACCAAGCTGCTTGGCAGCCTTGTGGAGGTCAACAATTTTGTCTCTGGTGTCTTTGGACAGCTCTTTGGTCTTAGCCATGTTAGTAGTTGGAGTCTTCCTGATTGTGTGGGGTGGACAGGTGTCTTTATGCAGCTATCGACCTCAAACAGGTGTTTCTAATTTAGAATAATAAGTGGAGTGGAGGTGGAGTTTTTAGAGGCGGACTAACAGGTCTTTGAGGGCCAGAATTTTTGCTGATTGGCAGGTGTTCAAATACTTATTTGCAGCAGTAACACACAAATAAATTATTAAAAAATCATGCATAGTGATTTCCGGATTTGTTTTTAGATTATGTCTCTCACAGTGGACATGCACCTAAGATGAAAATTTCAGACCCCTCTATGATTTCTAAGTGGGAGAACTTGCAAAGTCGTAGGGTGTTCAAATACTTATTTTCCTCACTATACTGTGTCGGTGGGCTAACTATCAGTATGATCAGAACTTATTAGTCTCATGTCAACATTAAATAAACTTAGCATGCTAGATCATTCTGGCCAACAGAATTGACTGTATTTTAAACAGAGTGTTACACTGGTACTATGGGTTTAAACGCCCATCCCAGGGCAACCATTCCCTTGCATAGTTTCAGCTGTTCACTGCCTCAACACACCTAACCCAGCTCATGAAGATACCTACTGAGCTGGTTCAGGTATGTTGGGGCAGTGAATACTGAACCTGTGAAAGACAATGGCTTCCCAGGATTTGTGCTGAAACCTACTGAATTTTGATAGAAAAAGCACAACATGGCTCCATTCCAACAACAACAGTAATTAGCATTTAATGCTGTTCTAACCTCTACATATAAATCCTCCTTTAAACCTTCTATGCTACAGTGTGAGTGTGAAAGCTGCAAAGTTACTGTGTATCTCTGAGCTTCTGTGTAATCGGAGACTAAGTCTTTGTAGGTTCAAACAGATCCTAATAAAACAGCCTGATGTTTGTTCTGATTAATCTGCTACATGAGATTTAGGTTTGGAAAAAAATACAGAGGCATCAAAGCTGACATTCCTATTAAAGCCAAAACATAAGTGCAACCCAAACACACACATGCACTGTTTTACCTACTTACCCCTTAGAAAAGCTTTATTCAGTTCTGTGATGAAACTCGGTTCCTAATGCTGAAAATCCCGGTCTCTGAATCATGAATGTCTGTGGAAGATATAAATCAGCTGTAACTTTATAGAAATCTTTTAGCACTTTTTGACTAAAACAAGCTGTACTATCATGAAATCATATCACCAACACACCTCTTGGTCTCTGCTCAGAGTATTTCACTTACAGTCTTTTTGCGCATTCAGTCAGATTAAAGTGGGTGGAGCTTTTGCTACTGACCCACCTACACTTCAGTGACTGGATTCTTATTCTGGAGAATTTATTAATTTTAGAGGAAGCTTTTTAATTTCAGCCTATCCAATCTGTGTAAAATAACATTAGAACATCAATAAATATTCTTTTGGTCATTGTTACATGCTTAGTAAAGAATAAGAAAATATACAAATGTGTAATTTATTAACTAATAAAGGACCTTTCTATACGATACATTCATAATTCAAAGATCCACTACATCAAAAATGAACCACATTAGTATGACACGGCGATATAAGGAGTATTATTCTTTTACAAAATTCTTAACAATTACTCTATTTTGCATATATCCTACCCAAACCCCCTCCCTGTATTGCTACCACAGCAGTGGCCTTATTGACTACTCTAAAGGCACCTCTTCACCTCCAATAACAAAACTGTCACCAATTCATCTGCATTCAAATCAGAAACTATTAACTGTTTAGACCACAAACGTCTGCAGGAAGAAGGACTTCTTCATGAATATGACTGCCACCCCCATCACCCTCTATTCACACTTATGCTATCTGGAGAGGGTGTGAAATACCAAAGACCACCATTTCACTGAGATCAGAGATTTCTAGTTCCGGAGAGCACACACTATGCACATCTATATATTTTCTTATCTAGCGCTCCAAATTCAACTCTTTAACTGATTAAATGCTGGATTGCGAGTGTTACAGGGAAAGAATCAAGTTGTCAAGAGCATGTAGTCACCAGGACTGGGGCTGGGAGCAAAAGTGCTGGTTAACCCATACTCCCTTACTTACTGCTAAGAAAGGCTAGGTAGACACATATGCTGCAAATATTGCTGAACTCTTGGAGAGAAAGCTAGCCTGCAGACCCTAATTTTTATACAAGTTGATGCCACAGATTTCAGCATTTAACAAATTTCTCAGTCAACAACCCCACAGAGTGAAGCTTTTATTATTTTCTGTTGATTACTGCCCAGGCTTATTATGAGAAAGAGTGGGATGGGGCTAGTTGGTTAGCATGCTACCCCCTATACTGTGTCGGAGGGCTAACTATCAGTATTATTAGAACTTATTAGTCTCATGTCAACATTAAATAAACTTGGGAGCATCTGAACTAGACCATCAAGCTCCTAAATGGCTCTTACAAATTATACCCCCCTCTAAACAGACCTCCAACAACCACCATACACACTCCTACTGACTCTTAATCTACCAGCCATTGACAAATTCCCCCACCCAGACATTAACAGCTCCCAGGAAGCTCTTCATACTGTTCTGGAACAAACTGTTGATTTGTCACCCCTATATCTACATAAATTACAGCTACACCTTCAAAATGACATGACCTCTTTTACACACTGCTGAATGTGTTTAAACTCACAATGGAGCAGATAGGGGTAACATAGAGGATCATCTCTACAGTTAGTTAGAGTAGCACACAAAAGAACAAAAGCACATGAGATCAACCAACAGTCACAAACATTGTTCCAGAATTTGGGAAGAAAGTAAAAACAGCTTTTTAATCCACTAGATGAGAGCATTATGACTGTGATAAATAAACTGGCATGTTTTTCAAACAACATAAACCATGAATAAACCAGAAACAAACTGCTCTGTATATCAAACCCAACCAGGAAAACATTACAAACCAAACATCCTGGTCCAGAAGCAGCAGCCCACAATACTCAGCTCGGGTCTGAATGAACTGTTTCTGTCTAGTCTATTTTAAACCCATCAGGTCTCATTTTTAGAGCTCCAGTGTGTCTCCAGCTGTTAGCCTCAAAATAAATGAAGAACAGTGATGGCTACAGTGTAGGACACCTTCCCACCTTTGCCAGTTCAGCTCTGCTTTCTGTCTGAGCGAGGGTGAGGAATTGTGGACCACTGACCACAACACACTCTTCTGCTTCTCCACTTTCGTGCAGTTGGAGAAAGTTCTAGTTAGCGCCACCACCTGGCTTCACGCTGGAACCACGCGGTCATGGAAATAGGCGGAACGATTGCTTTTTCAAATCCCACCCGTATACAGTCATACACCCCAAGTTGGGTAACAAGGAGGGTTCCTGTTTAGCTGGAAACTGGTGGGGCTGAAAAGAACCTGTTTAGAAGCTATTAAACAGCTGTTTAGAGAATATAGGTAATTCTATAGAAACGTCCACCTTGGAATGCCTAGATGTATTATTTATTTATTTACCTGTAAACGTACACTGTGTTGTAACTTTAGTGCGTAAATACACATAATATACACATGTAAAACATTTAATGATGAACTTGGGTGGGATTAGGCGCCTAAATATTGGATGTCCACTAACCTTAGCTCTGCCTAGTCTCAATTTAGTTTGTTTTACTTTACTCTTAGTCTGGAATTACTGTTTTCAATAAAATACCCATTTAGCTGCAAAAAAATAAACAATGACTCTACTCGTCTTGTTCTTATGGAAATGTCATAGCATTATCATTCCCAAAACCTGATCTCCAGAATACACTATAACGAATGTTTACGAATATAGATAGTAATAATAATATTAATAATAATGACAACAACAACACCTCCGTTCTTCTCCTGCCTGCATACAAACAAAGACTTGAACGAATGAGCCAAACTAAGAGCTTGGACCACTGGACCATGAGGCCTGCCAAAAGGAACTACCTTGGAATCAGGAGAGCTGCGCTACATCCATTTCTGTGTCTGAGGTGGTCAGATCCATCAAGGCAGTTAACCCACGCAAAGTACCTCATCTCGATGGCACAGTCGGGGGTCAGAGTATGTGCCATCAAGCTGGTTCAGGTTTTCACTGACATCTTTAATATCTCTCTAAGACTGTCAGTGATTCCCACATGCTTCAAGAGAACCACAATTGTTCAAGTTACCAAGAAACTGGGCCTGAATGACTACTGCCCTGTGTCCAACAGCTTTGAAGTGTTTTGAGTGTGTGGTTAAAACCCACATCTGTTCCTCGCTTCCAGCCACCATGGACCCTCACCAATTTGCATACTGCTCCAACAGATCCACAGATGGCGCTATTCCACTGAGAGTACACACTGCCCTCACACACTTGGAAAGAAAGAGCACATATGTGAGAATGCTTTTCATAGATTATAGCTTTAACACAACTACCCTGCTAAACTCATCCCCAACATTACAGATTTTGGATTCTGATCACAGATTCATCTGTGCAACTGGATTCTGGACCTCAGAAGACCTTTTTTTGTACTGGACAAGTTCACTACTTGTAATGCGAGCACAGGCCAGAATTTTAGAACTTTAGAATATTTAGCATGGGTTTAATGGGTTAATCCACAAGTCATGTTTCTTTTTTTTTTACTGACATTTACATATAGGGCATTTCGCACTCTTACCCAGAGCAACTTACAACCATAATTAAATGTGTGTATGAAAGTCTAAGAGCTTGTGTATATCTTGAATAAACATGTGCTTCATGGCCAGATTTTATCTGGGTGTATTTTGAGCAAATTCCATTGACACTTTTCATTATAAACATTTGATTTGATGAAAAGCAAACGAACAAAAAAACATATGTTATCACAAGGTGTAAACAGGTTCTGAGGTTCATCTTCTTAGTACTACTCTAATTAGTGCTTGGTTATTGAGCCACCTAACCTCTGTTTTGTAATTAATCTGTAAATAATGAACTGTGAACTGTACTCACTCCGTGACATTTGTGGCATTTTTGATTTGCAGGTTCTAATCAATATGCAAAATGCTGGGGTCCAAGCCCACACAGCTGGGTCTTTAAGGCTGATCTGACTAGAACATGGTAAAGCATGTATGACAGTAAAGCGATATTTCTGCATATTCTTTATTATACTGCAGGACGTTGATACAGAATAACAGTATAACTTTATTTAAGTTGGGCAAATATAGAGTTTTTGTGGCAAACATGACAGAGTGACAGACAACATCAGACAACTTAAAATCT